>JACJUY010001292.1:16248-54311 GCA_014220935.1 Platorchestia sp. MABIK
GTTCCGTTGATTTTCGTTGCGTTTCGTTGAGTTTCGTTGAGTTTCGTTGAGTTTCGTTGAGTTTCGTTGAGTTTCGTTGAGTTTCGTTGAGTTTCGTTGCGTTTCGTTGATTTTCGTTGCGTTAACCGTTAGCTCGGGTCCTCACAATTGCCCCATGGGAGCGCTAGTTCCCATAGATACAATAGTTGTATCCCCCTGAGGGGGGTTAGGATAGGTTAGGATAGGTTAGGTTAGGTTAGGATAGGTTAAGATAGATTAGGTTAGGAAAGGATAGGTGTCACGAATCGTTTAGGCTTCGAGTCACTCGTTTTCGGATCTGGGGAATTTAAACCCCAGTAGCAGATGAGGAAATGGAAAAATTAGGAGAGGAAAGGATCACAGAAGGAGGAAATAAAGAACAGATTGGAATATAGAAATAGAAATTACATGTGCTGACACGCCAACCACACCAGCGCACCTATTTCAATCTGGGATATTGATATGAGCATCTAGCTGGCAATTACTCGAAATCATTTACAGAAAACATATTAAAACAATTTTTTAAAAACAACTAAAATAGTACTACTCGCCTGATTTCAGCAACAAAACGCAACACCATAACAAGATGTGCAATAATAAAACGCATCAACGCAGAGCAAATAAGAGGAAAATGCAGAGAAGCTGGTTAACAAAATAATGCCCTCCTCTTCAATACTGATAAAATTAAAATACGAGTTGATACAATTCTCGATACATGCTTTGAACGAATAATTAAGTTCAGCAATGCATCGTGACCACGCATTTAGAACTAGCAATCGTGTAAGGAACCATGAATGAAACGCCAGATAACGAGAATTATAAAAATACAATTAAAAGAAAGACAATTTTGATTCGCATCAACATAAACAATTTCTTCCGTTACGTCGCATTTGACATGGTTCTTGCAACGAAATAAATGATAAAAGTAATAAACAATTTAAACAGTAGTTAATTACATCGATATTTTAGAAACCGTGAAGCACAGTGGACAATGGTACCGAGAAACATCACCAAATAACATGAACACCATTACTTAAAATTTGTAGATAAACAATATAACCATCGGTGCGCGCATAATCACAAGTGCCATTAAGTTACTAAGTTTACCAAGTTTACCGTGCTTGATTAACATATGAGTATAATACTGGTTAAATAGGATGGGTAAACACGATTATAGCTCGAGTTCTCAGGCAAGGAAATTACAGGAATTTTTAGCATGGTCGATAACTTTAACCACGTAGGTAATGATTAAGGAGTCCGCAGTTCTTATTTAATGATTTAAATTCATGATTAAATTAGTTATTACTAAAGTTTTCGAAACTTCCGAAAATTTATCGAAGGAAAAAGGGATAACAGTTCCGTAGAGTTAATAGAGAGTATTAGTGAATATTATAGTTAGATAGAGAACAAACCAGAACGAACCTTTTTAAACATTAGTAAAACAATCGACGGAATAAATGACACAGTACCGTAGAACTCGTTTACAAACTTTAATCTAAGATTATTATATCGGGTATTTGATTACATGATCATATAAAACATTGAGTATGCGATTATTTGAAATACGGGGTATACACCCAACAAAGAACAAGCAGAAGGCGTGACGAATTTGTTCTAAATAGATGAAATTTAATCGTAATCTAAACGCAGTCTGAACAGATCTAAAATCCAATGAGTCTGAGTCTGAATGACTTATACTTCAGTTGCTAACATGCCAATAGTCGTTTGACCCAACGTGGGAATCCTGCGTCTAGACCGTCCGGGCCGTCTACTGTAGAGCGCCTGAGCCGTGTTGATCGCCTGGGCCGTGTCAACCCAGAGCGCACGTTAACTATCACGTGCCCACCGATAGTTAAAGTTACACATCCCCTGTTGCCGGGAAAAGGCTGTTCAACTTCCCGAACGGTTTTAACACGTTCCGACGGAGGATTTTATCCTCCGCACGTACTCGCTCGGCCAACAACTCCAATTGCTTGTGGCAATTGGTTTGTGGCAACTACAAACAGCACATTTTTCAATTCAAATATTTGAATTTACGAATGAGCAGTTGAACACGGGAGTAATACGTAAGCCGATTAAAACCCAAACAAAATTGAATATCCTAAATTATCTTACTCCCTGAATTACTTTCTAACACGCATGACCCGCTTACGTACCTCCCCTTTCAATGATTTCTGGGCCTACATCTTGCAGGCCTGTTGACTCTCTACCCTCTTTCAGGTTAACGGGTAAGTGGGGCCACCCCTTAATTTCTTACGCTGCGTTTATATACCATACCCTAACTGTGCGCGATTCGAGTTCTGCGAAAATCAACGTGTGCAATTGGTTCGCCTCTTGCTACGTGTCCCTCGTGCAGGAGCAACCCTCGCTTTTGTTTAGTATTACTCCACAAAACCTATTCAAACCTCTTTTCTAACACCAATACCCATTGTTTTTATCACATTGTGAATGAATTTTTTTAAAATCAATGTTACAGGCGGTCCCTTACCATTGATGCTGCACGTACTAGATCTAAATTCTCATACAGCCCTGAACATAACCCTCGCTCTTGGGGCGACGCTTCACCCCCCTATTCACCCTCACGGTCCGCACGCTTGTTCCCGGCTGTCGTGGCTTTGGTCACGTAGCGGTTTTTGCGCGCTTTTGCTGCTAACTACGGATTATATGTAGCCTACAATTTTTATCATTACATAGGATAGGATAGGTTAGGAAAAGTTAGGATTAGTTTGGAGAAATTAGGATAGGTAAAGATATGTTAAGATACGTAATGTTGACGGAATTTTTCACGGGTTCACCTAGCTGTAACGATGACATTGCTCGTGGAATTTCCATGCATCCTGCTAGTTATATGGTCCTGTTCATACTGAAGTAACGGATGTCGGGAGATGATGATTGGACATGCTTTCAAGGAGAGTTTATGCACTATGCTCCCCGCTTCAATTTTTTGGTTTTTGGTGATCTTGTTGGACAAGTGAACCCCGCAGCTGTTGGGGAATATCTGCACAGAGAACAGTGCGTTAAATTGATAGAATATTGAAAATGGCACGTAATAAAGATACCCGATAATTAACCTGGATTGGTCAAGAAGTGTAATATGAAGCTGGAGTGCACGCAAATTGTCCCATCATACTCATAAACAGATGAATTTATTGGCACACATAACAGAAGTGGCATAAAAATCCCAAACTTTTCGGATCTTAGGCACTTTGTAAATTTTGTTTCATTATCAGAACGTTCAACATTTGTTAAAAACGCTCAAACCCGATTCAGTTTGTTCATGACATATCTATCTTTGCTAACAGTTTTATTTATGGAGCTAAGTGGTTATTCAATTTATAATTGTTGTCTGGAGGACTTTTCATATAAATAGTTGGCGACACACAAGGCACAATGGAGCTATTTGAGATATCTAAAGCAACATGAGAACAACACAGAATTTTACCGAAAAGTTCGAGAAATTTTTTCATCTGTTTATAGAAACATAAACATTAGTCAATTCTATGGTAAAATTTCAGTGAGAGAATGTCAATTTTACACAGAGGTGGACAGTAGTGCGCAACATGTAGCGGCGCTGCATTTTAACAATGTACCGGTAGCACCCGCTACGTACAAGTGGCGAAACGAGGTTTTACCGCTACAGCTCTAACACTACATAAGCAACGTAGTCATGTAGAATATAGAATAAAACTGTTCGAAGGATTTCGGTGTAGTTCTGTAAACTTGTCACCAGTGTATGATCGAATAGGCCATTCAACGTTTCATCCACAATATAAATCAATTTGGTGTCGATATTAACGAAAACTGAGAGAGGTCACACAAAAAATAATCTCTTTTGTCAATGAAAATTTTTCAGACAGCCTTACACACACTACCAGCAGCAGCAGCGAGGAAGAGGACACGGCTGATTTGTTCTTTAATGAACTACACAAAACTCGCAAACACCGTAACGTCAAAGAAGGAGAACAATAATTGGTAAACAACTATTGGAAGGTCAGGTGAGCACCGCTTTCCATGCTTCTGATTACTTTCCCAGCTAACCATTCCTAGAGCTTTTTGTACACTACACTACAACACGAAAATTCCTTCTCGTGCTGCTGTGGAGAGGTTGTTTTCCGTAGGAAAGGAAACGCTGAAACTAAAGAGTGTAAGCTTGTCAGATAACCATTTTGAAATGCTGGTATTTCCAAAAGGAAAAGTTAAGTAGCTAAATGGAAATATCATTCTTGCTAGTTTGCATGCGACCACTATAACATCTCATATAATATCTCCTTCTAACTAGAAGTTGGAATGGAACTGGTAAGTCTCTGATTTTTTATTTGTAGATGTTGATAATTTTTCCTATTGATTGATTGAAGTAGACAGCCATGAGGGGATGGGGAAATATGACACATATAACAATAGCCGTAACACCTATCTAACCCGCACTAGTTAAGTTAGGGTAATGCAAAAAATTTACAATGAGATGTTTTCAAAATGTCTTATTGTCATGAAATGTTTATGAGTTAATAGTTATTGTAAAACACAATATATATAAATAGGGTTTTTCAATATTTTATGCCATTGCAGCGACACTACATTTTACTGTGGTGGTACAATTTAGAGGGTGTGGCTGTAGCGGTAGCTCCCGCTACAATTAGAGCGTGTAACGGTAGCCCACTCAACAATTCAAAGTAGCGCTGCCCAGCTCAGATTTTACACATCTAAAAACTTACGTCAAGGGTAGGTTTCCTATCGTTTCTGTCACGGCTCTTCTTGAAAAGCTCTTTTGAATGGTCCCATAGATTAGGGTAGAAGGCAGATGGAGTGAAGATCTGCCAGTCGCAGACCGCAGTGCCGTTTGGTTGTGGTGGCTGCGGTGTCGCTGCCGCCGTGGGCGCCCCTGAGGAGCGCTCGTGTGCCGAGCCCTGCTCAGCCCCCGCAGGCCGGACCGCGTTCTCGCTGCGCCCAGAGCAGGCTAGGGAATGACAAGGTGATGTTGAAAGTCATTATGATTTGTGTGATGTACTTCCCATCGTCTACGTTCTAGCTGCCTCCAGATCAAGCTAGAAAATGACACGATGATGTTGAAAAGGATTTTTATTTCTACGAAATGCTTCTATCGTCGAGGATATTTCACTTGAAAGATTCATTCAAGAGCCGAAAATTTGTGATCCTCTCTTATTACTATTAACTATCTCTTGGAAGTTTTATGCACGAAATACTTGATCCATACGAAAATTTTTCGTCTGATCTCAAATTAACACTCAAACTGATAACCATGATCACTTGATGAGAAATGGAAATAAACTCTTACAGTACTTTTTTTAATACCTGAAAGCTATAACTCGAAATAGCTTTCTTTTTGGTGGCACCAAATTCTGGGATTCGATAATCCCATATTTACGACACCCCCACCTTCTCGGCCTTCAAAGAGAGCGGATACTCATATGGGTTCAAATTGATAGAGAAATTTAAAAATTACCAAACACGTATTATAAATAATGTGAACCCTATAGAAACATACACTACATCCTTTTCTATCACTGTTCTTCACCACGAAAAACAAGAAAGGTCGATTTCTTATTACAAAGCTATCATTAAAAACAACCAGATATTTAATGAAGAAAATTTTACCCTCATTTTGTGTAATAGATATTGAGTTTATTCTGAAGTCTGACTTGTTGAAAAGTACATGCTTATGAAAAAGATCTTTTATTTCGTAAATAATTCCCCTCAAGGGGTGGGACTAATATACTTAGAGCTCTAATTATCCTAGGTACAACAGTACCTGAGCCCAGACACCTAGGCTCATGCATGGTTCCGAGTTAAAAGGTTAAGTTAGCTTTCCTTTTATTGAAGCAAACAGTCGTTCGTCGTGAACTTTCTCTTTTCGATTCGCAACAGTCCTTTGCTTCAGTATTTATAACTCCCTTCTCCATTTATTATCTTCTTCCATAAATTTCTTTCTATCTCTCTATTTCCATTCGTACGGTGTTGGGGCACATCTTTCCCGTTCATACATGATGGCCCCTTCCTTGTTCATTTTTTGGGACACTTATTTGAGTATTGCGAAGCTCAAACTAGCTTATAATCTAATCTAATGTTCACAAATGATTACCCGGCATACTAAACCTTTAAAAACCATACGGACATTGTTAGAAGTATGTACGTAACGGATTAGGAGCTTGGTAAAGCCTGATGTACATTGATAAGAGAGGCAAACATTGAGTCCGCTTACTTAATGTAAATTACTGATGGCTTTTAAAATTTGAGAATCGTACGATCACCCCATACGGGGATACCTGAGGTCATTAAAGAGTTGCCCACGTTTAGATTTTACCACGACAATTGGTTGGTGAAAATACTCGGTGCATTCGAAGCGGCTCTGGAAACTACAAGAATTCCGATGGTTAAAATTTAAAGTTGCAATAATTCATTAGGTTCTGCTTACTAGGTTGCAAATTTGAGTTCATCAGGTACGTGTGGGTTATCTGTCACCCCTTCTTTAGGGGAAAAAGTGTTTTTAGAGGAAAAAGTGAAAAATGTAATTGGCTCATGAATATTGAATTCATATTCCGGAGAGTACGAATGGATTTTGATTTGAGAAGGTATCCTTGTTAATTTATTATTATATCGGTACTTGTGGGTTATCTGTCACCACTTTTTTGGGTTTACTAGAGGGTAAAAAAATACAGCTTTTGCTTCTAAAACGTTCTGTCCCCGAGATTCATTTTGAAAAGAAACAAAACAAAAATTGAAAATCATAAAGATTTAAGGTAATAAAAATTAAAACTAATTTAATTATGCCAACCTAACTTAAACTAACCTTAACATCAAAAGGAAACTATAAATTGTAAGTGGTGACAGATAATCCACAAGTACCGTTCATCATCTATAATATATGGCTTCCGTCGCCTCACCTGGGATTGGAGCGCGATTTTTCATCAATTCCGTTGTGGAGCAGCCAAATTTTTTCGCGACTGTTGTGATGGCGTTAGGTCCGTTGTGGCCCCACCTCTTGCCCTGGAATATTAGGCGACTTGCTGTAGCAATTTCATTCTGAATTTTCCCCGGGATTTAGCATTTTATTTAAGACGTAGCATTTTACTCAGGATGAAGCATTTTACCGAGGATGCACAGTGGCGTTAGAAAGAAAGTCTGCGATACCAATATTTTCATAAAATTATAAATTACAATTAGATTTGTGTTAGTAACCAACCGTAATAGGTTAAATAATGTTAGATTTAGCGTTATTCGTTCATTTGAATATAATATTCATTTTGAAAATTCTTTTTCACTTTGGTAGATATATTTCTTTAAACGTGGCAAAACGAAACTTGTAAGTAAAAAAAATACTCCGCAGTTTAGAATTAGACCTTTGTCCTGAAAATCTATTCGCATTTCAGACTATGAACTTTCTTAAATTCTACTAAAACTTGCTCCAATGTGTTTAACGTCATGATTTAGTAATTTTTTTAGAATGCTTCATCTTTCTCTTTGTGATTTAGAGGAGAGTTTTAAAATCGCAAATATCTGCACACCGGCAATGTTCGAGACAGTCCAAACTCTGGCTGCCCAAGAGTGACTTCTAAAGGCCCTGATACACTAGGCAAAAATCGCGGTGATAACCGTCAGCATGCCTCACGAAGTGCCTCCCACCCCTGCACACCAGCCAGTTGGCAGAGTGGCCACCGAGATTTGCTGCGATCCGACCATGTCGGGAACAGACGGGCGTCACTGCGATGAGCAGTAGTTTCGATCGTTGACGAGAGAGAGGTGCGCAGCTATGTCTTGCTCCGCAGTTGAGCGGACAAAACTCTAACGCTGTATTTTATTGACGCATTTAAAAATTACGGCTGCTTGTAGAATGTGAAAAGCAGCTCTTACAGAAAGCTAAAGCACAGCGCAATGGGCGCTTTATTTCTATCCGGCGCACTAAACGGCTGGTCGCAATTGTGCACCTACCCGTACGACATGCAGAGACAGACTGACGCCTTGCAATGCATTCCGCGGTGATTACTCTTGCGTGTTGAGTGTATCATGTCGCCAGTTCTCACTTCAACTGGCGGCGGGATCCACTGCCGCAATTTCTCGAGTCATGAACGCCAGTGTATCAGGGCCTTTACATAGAAGATCGCGCCACAACGATTCTCAACCTAAGAAACAGATTTGAAACTGCTTCTCAGGTTCAAATAGAGTGTGACCTTGTTGAAAAGTGTTCTGTTTCAATAATTAAGAATAGATTCAATGAATTTAAATGGAGAGATCGGGGAAGAACAGTAAGCGTCATGTGGAATTTGTCAGAACTCAAAGATTTTGACGCGTCATACTGGCAGAGGGTGCTTTTTCACGATGAACGCTAATTCAATAGGTTAGGCAATGATGATTTGCAACATGTTCGACGAATGAGAGGTGAGAAATTTCATCCCAGGTGCGCTGTTGCGGTGGAGGTTCTGTCATGGTATGGGGAGTCATCAGTGTAATACGTAGTTAAATAGATATCAACCAATAAGAGAACCAAGCTGTGCGACGTGCGTTTTATTTTTATTGAATGTTTTTTCGGAGTTAAAACTCAGTTAATTCTTGAGCTGTACGACAACATGTGTGAGCCTCAACCTATGAGGATGAATAAAACCCAGTTATTAATAGCTTGCTGCTAGAGTAAACTAAACATTTTTGCGCAATCACGGTGTAGCCCCGGCGCTGCCAGCCACGTGATTGCGGCGTTGAATGACGGCAACCTGATCTCGGGGGAGATTTTTGATTGAAGCGAGAGCAACTTTTGGCCTCATTCTTGGATCAGCTGGAAGGTAAATGGCCTCGACCACAGCACTCACGTCATAGTTCTTAGCGATGTAGATCATCACTTGGAGCAGCATCGGGTGGCCGGGCTCGAAGCGGAAAACTGCGTTGTTGATCTGTTTCTGATTGTAAACCTGTAGCACCCGAAAACGACAATATTTTAAAATTATTTTTTTCACACTCTTTATGACGGTTAATGGTAGCGAACTTAGTTGCTTTTGAAATATACGTTACATATTGAGAAATACAAGAAGTTAGTGAAATGGATATGACATAACCCTTAATATGGAAGGAAATCAATGAAGTTAAATTTGTAAAAGTTGAAATATTTTGTGCAAGTATCCAAAATATATTGTATGAGTTAAAATCCTACAAGTGAACTATAACAGTGCAAGTATTTTGTGCAAATATCGCAAAACTATATTGCTTCACGTCCCACAAGTGAACTAAGTCTCGAGTGTTAATCATACGCCAACTTTACTGAACATGGGAACATACACGCAATAGGACACAGAACATCTGTTCCTTGCACAAGTCTCTTAAGCGGCCAGTAGACGATCAATTTAATTGTCAATATCATTGACTCAATATTATGATGAGATTGTTGGTTGCCCACAAAGTCAATTAATTGACGGTCGTCAATCAGACCCACAGACGATCAATTAAGTTGTCAATATTCATTATTGTCAGTTATATTGACAATAAAATTGATTGTTTATGGGCCGCTTAAGCGTGGTTTGAAGTGAAATGCGGCCAATGTAAGAGCGAAATTTATTAGGCCTTTTACCCCGAGGAGTAAGTCATGCGAGTAGGTGATTTAAATGTTAATAGTATTCGCTCATGCAGAACTGCCGCCGATACTTTGGTCTATCTCTAGCCAGTTAGTATAGCCTCACAAGTGGTACATAAAATCACGTCAAAAACCGAACCTAAGCTCGATTCTCCTGCTGTACATCCCTATTTATTATACCAGGTTTGTCGCTGTGCTGTTACGAAGAAAGTGGTGAGTGAATGTAAACTCTAGATAAAGTGACCAAGTACCGCTAAAAAGTTCGGCAAACTTTGTGCTGTCTTGAGAGCGATGATGTCAAGATCGGAGTAGAGTCCTCCTGATTTGTAGACAACCGCAAGTCTCCCGATGTTGCTCAGGTTATTGGGCAAGTAAGCTGAAAGAGAAATAGAAAGTAGATATGATTTGTGTTTCATTTGTGTTTTTAAATCTTTGTTGTGCAAACATTACGATGAGAGCTTTAAGATTAGAAGTACTAATCATACTGAAAATTACCAATTGTACAGCAGTCAGCTGTGTTACCAAGCCTAGATCTACGTCAAAAACTTCGGAGAGGTTGAAGAATGGGATGTCAGAGTATAATTTTAATTTGACCTTTTGACTTCTAAAGATCACCTTTTACGACTCTTGTTTTCAAAAAATTATTGAAGAAAACTATTACTGAAATTCCATACTTTAAATATTTGTAAATACAAATATTTGTTAACGAAAAATTAGACAATACCTTCAAGTAACAGAGGTCCCCTTTCTAATTATTCCTACATTATCCAAACTCCCACATGAAACATTGGCTATGAAGTAACATTGTGAAATTTTTTTCGACCATACAACAGTAATTTTGCGTTGGATTGATTTGCTCAAAGTAGCTCATAGATTGTGCAATAAAAAAAGTTTCAATCTCACACTAGTTATTGTTTTGCAGTTCATTCGGATCGCAACGAACGCGCTGTTTTCTCTTCGGTAACGTCCTCTATCGCTCAAAAATTATAGACCGATGGGAAACTTTTTATTCTGTGATCGTTCAGAAAACTTCAAAATTACCGTGTTCTTGAACGAAAAAAACTATGTCGTTTCAGGACTCTGGTGTGCGCAGCAGTTTTGTTCCGGAAGGAAAGAAGTTGCTCATTGCGCTATCGGATATTGCGTTGTATTATTCAATTGTTCAACGTTAACGGTAGTTTATGAACTGCTTGAAAGTTGAATTACTGCATAATTCGAAAAGGGAAATAAAACAAGGTGTACCTTGAATTTATAAAAAACCATTGAACGTGCGAAAATTAGTTTATGCACAGACATTTAGAAGCATGGTAAAGAAGGTAATGTTAGTTGCACTTACATAGGTCTAAAACTCACGAGTCATCCAGAATTTTTTTGACTTGTACAAGGACAGGAGAGGCGTTGCCGTCAGTAGAAGCTCAAAGTCGAGAAACGCGACGCGTAAGTTCTTGTGAAATGACCGCAAAGATTCTAAATCATCGAGAGTTGACTGGTGAAGCGACCGTGACGTCGTAAGGAACCACACCACCCCGTTTGGGTTGGTGGCGCAGAAGCTGTCGAGGTTGGGGGATAATGTGAGATTGTAAGCATGAACTCACAGCTGAAAACGATGTCTTATTTTAATTAAGCTTTCATTCATATCATTTGGTACATTCGCTTTTCAAATGTCTTTTAACCAACACTAGGACGCAATGACGGTTACCCGCGGTCAATGATTTCCGACACCTGGGTAGAGCGGGAAATTATGACCGAGTCCTCCCTTTTCCAACGGAGAATCACAGGGCTGAATAAAATCAGAAATTAACTGATCATTTGCATAACCGAGAGTTGACAAATGAACGAATTCTTGGTACAACGTGAAAGGTAGTATAGATTTTTAGGAAAAATGTAGGTACGAACGTTGTCACAAAAATTTTGAAACGTCGACGCTTCGAATAGCTGAAAATCCATGATCAGTACCTGGAAAGTGAATGGCATTGATACAAAATTCTCATGCTATGCCCCATGATGAGCCTTTTGGTTCCCACATAATTTAGATCCCTGAGGAGCAATGTAGGTGTTCCTCATGGATCTATACTTGGACTGCTGTTGTATTCTATTTTTTTAATGATTTCCCTTCGATGCCTTCTTGCACAAGCATTTTAATGTTTGCAGAAAAATTCAAATTGCAATAAGGAATTCTCTGGCTGAATTATATACCGCTGATATACCTGAAAGCGAAAGGCCTCTTAAGTAACCTGTAATCTTGGTATGATCAAAATCATCTCAATCTAAAAACAAAAAAACTCAATGCATTATTTTTGGATCAAAAGATGCAATGAAAAATGTTCTCAAAATAACTCTAACGGAAGGAAATGATAAAATTAAGCTATCAGAACAAATGAAAAATTTAGGCACTTGGTTCAATCGAATTATGTTCTTGAAATCTCACGTGGAGAAAACATGAAACTAAATTGACTGAACCTTAGTGTTTTTTTCATCGTATAAAATAATCCTCTATTAAAATCTAGATTATTAGCCATTATTGTGTTTTCGCCATTGCAGAGCAGTATGAGGAGGCATTTCCCAATGTCTTCAAAGAAATTTACAAAAATGAGTTAATTACGGAGCCAAGGATGTATGCTAAAGTAAATTGAATAAAAACGATCAGGCACTTCCTATCCAAAATAAACTAGGCTGGACTCGTAAATTCTTCACTCGTTCAAGATCATGCAAGAAAGGTTCCTCACTCATAAAGCCCAATGCGCATTCTCCTTCTAACGAACCCAAAGGCGAATCTCAGAAATGATGTTTAAGTCAACTACATTATGAGTCACCTCTTAAAACTCTGCATATACGACTAGAAATAAAAACTATCATGTTCAAATGAGGCCATAGAGGACGCTCTAATTGACGTTTACACCCTTAGTCCTAGCCCTTTGGGCATGACGAGGAACTATCTTAATAAAATCTTCTTGTAGTCATTAAATGATAAAATTTAAGTGTCGTGTTAAAGAGCTTAAAGTTACCTACCGGGAACCTACGAGCAAGATAGGTGTCATTATTTGCCTGTGTTCACATGAGCCCTATACATTTCACTGATTCACGGGTAGGATCTTTCGAGCGCTGACTTACCTTCGATGTAGTAGGTATATCTCTGATATGGTAGGCACATCTTCGATGCTCTAGGTAATTCCAGAATTCTTTCTTTCTTACATAGAAAATCTATAATGTGATTGAGGTAGTCTTACTTCCCTGTTGAAAATGAAAATGCAAGTTGTCGCTGACATTATTGAAGTTAGTGGTGAATGCTCCGTCAAATGCTCTGTCATATTTGTTGTCTCATATTTATTGCAGTTAAACTGTTTTCTTTCTTTTTTTGCCAGCGTTATTCATTCAAGAATAATAAGCTTATTGTGGGGCTCAAAGTGTGTTCTTTGAGGCAGTTTTTAACTCGATACTTTATTGATATAAATGCAATAAAAGGTAGTTTCGAATTCCATTTGAAAGACTTCCGAAATCAGTGTATATGGCCGTCCTTTAAATTGATCCGTTCATGCGGTAACATAACTGATCACAATTTAATTGTAGGGTGTTTTTAAAAATGTAAGAAATTTAAAATTTTCGGATGTGTGTTTTTTGAGCTCACTTTCATATTACTGTTGTCGGGAGAAAATTAACTTTTAGTCCATACCTCTTTTTTTTAGTCACTGCTGATGGGTTTTTATGGATAATAAACGTTTTAATTTTAAAATGTTGTGGCCACTTTAATACTTCCTTTACTCTGAAAAATTAGGCTTCCAAGAAATTTTTCGTCGATGCTGAAGTTAGAGTTGAAATCCGGAGCTGAATTGTGAATTAGTTACTATCGAAACCGGCATCGTTAATTTCATGTAGTGATGCTTTAAGTAGCAATTCTGTATTACGAATGTCAAATACAAGCCACGCCACGTTCATTTTTCTAAGCCCTCGATTGTTTTAACATGTTTCCTGCGAAGAGACCCCACGGGAAGTCACTGAGAGGCTTTTCATAATGCTGCTGACTGACCTGCAGTCACTAACTCAAATTTTATTAACAATTAATGAAAGTTAAATGAATGCATGATCCAGTTAATGATGACACTTTTTAAAATTGATTACTACTATTGACTTCAAATTTGAATTAAATATTGAACTTCAGTTTAACCCATCACAAGAAACAGGTTAAATGTTGCTGTATCTGATTTGGGAAGCTTTCTTCTTTCTAAGCGTTGCTTCATTTTCATAACCCAGCCACGTAAAAAAAAAGAATATACATGTGAGAATACTATAATGCTTAGAAATGTGTGATTTCAATGATATAGAGTTATGCTTCACCTGCATTTCAAAGCGGAATTTTGAAGCAGAACACTTCTCATTGTATGAGTAACACACAACATTTTTTCATCGGTCATACCTTTCAATCGCGCAAAGAACTCTTGGTGGCATCTTGTCGGTAGACGAGGTTTCCATGAGGTATAGGTTGAACATCAGAGGGTTCGGATGCACATCTCTGGGAAGAGTTAACCACTAAATACTCGTTTCCAACTTGGCGCTCATTAAAACTAAAAATTTTGTTTCAAAAACTATAATCAGTAAAATCATTATGTAGATCTTTTACAACGGACAAATTAAAGACATGGCTTCTTGAGGACACGAATAAGTACATTGGTAGAGAATGCGTCCAATTAGGCATTCTTTATCAACATGTTTTCGTTTTTTCGAATATTCGTTCCAGGCATTTAAGAGCTTCTCAAACTTCCCGTAAACTAACCGGGTTTCTTTCTCTAAGCCTTACCCAACCAAACCCTTGACTTGGTTATTACGATACCAATTATGGTACGTTTACCAACTAGGGATCTCTATGTACAAATATTTTTACCCTTCAGTGTATCTTTCAGTAAGCGTGTATCCTACACAAACGCACTAACGACTAATAGATTTGTGTCCCGAGTGTCTAGGGTACATACTTAATTACACAATGTCTAGGATACAAGCTCATTGTTCTAGGATTCAAAGCATCTCGCATTCGGAAACTTAGATTAGGATCTGAAAGCAAAATTGTATTAGGAAGGCTTTTCATTCAATATTCTAAGATTAACCGTAGTGTTTCTGAAAAGTGAGTCAGTGATGTTCAATACTTTTTTATTCACAATTTCCCCGAAACCAACGTACTCTAATGCTTAACTATCATGAACCATTTACTTCATCTATTTAAATACATTCGTTTACACGATTCACGCCACAGCTTTGAAAGTTGACTGCTTTATTCGTCTCGAGATGTTAGCGTTAAGAATAAAATGTATTTCCTATTTCTGCGTCCATTTTCGGCAAAAATGTTTGTTTTCAATCATTGCATGGCTCTGCGAATAAATTTTTTGAAAAATAAGGCGAAAATCGCTTCACGAATGGTTATTTTATTAATACAAATAGTAAAGTCTAGATGAATAAAATTGAACGTTTCGAACTAACAGTTCATCTTCAGCAAAAGAAAAAGAATTCTGCGACGAAACAAAACGAAAATGAGTTAATTAAAACTACACTATATAAAAGAATACTACAACATAGACAGAAAATAGCAGAGCTAAAACTAAAAATAAAACTAAAACAATTAAAAACCTAAATTAATGATCACGCATTTGCTATGAAAAGAGGAAAAGTACTTTGAGTATCATTTAGAGATGGTTTGAGCTTAAATATGTGCAGAGACTCAATGATGCGTAAATCAATCATGTTGACACCTGCAAGGATTTTAAAATGATTCACGGAAACAGGGACGATACAGTTTTCAGCCTGGGATCGAACAGAAGACAGTGGAAGGGAACCAAGAGGACGACCGGTTCTACAGCTGCGCCCAGCGTGCTCGGCTACTCTGGACATAAGAGTACGACAGGTGGAACCTATGCCGTCCTCTTGGTTTCCCTCCACTGTCTTCTGTTCGATCCCATACTGAAAACTGTACTGTCCCTGTTTCCCCCCTCAGGGGGACACAAATATTGTATATATGGGAATTAGCACTCCCAAGGGGACAATGTGAGGGCCCGAGCTGAGAGTTAGGTAGGCCTTCTTTTTGTTGAAATAAAATGTTTTTGTTATGTTAAGAACCATCTTTTTTCGGTTCACTGCTGTCCTGTTTTTTCAGCACCTACCACTCTTTTCTTCAACTTTGATCTTGTTTCATGAACTTCTTCTCATAGATTACGCTTTCCCTTAACTCCATACTAACTGGTGCCTTCTTCCTTCCTCCTTTTGGATCGCCTTTGTTGCGGATAGAGAGGCTTAAACTAGCTAATAATCTAATCTAATCTGTCCTTGTTTCCATTAATCATTTTAAAATCCTTGCAGGTGTCACATGATTGGTTTACACATCCTTGAGTCGCTATTCATCTTTAAGCTCAAACCCCCTCTCAATGACACTCAAAGTGTTTTTCCTCTTTTCATAGTAAATACGTGATCATTAGTTTAGGTTTTTAATTGTTTTAATTTTTATTTTCAGTTTTAGATCTACTATTTTCTGTCTATGTTGTAGTTTTCTTTTGTATGGTGTAGTTTTAATTTACTCATTTTCGTTTTGTTTAGCCGCAGAATTCTTTTTCTTTTGCTGAAGATGAACTGTTTAGTTCGAAACGTTCAATTTTATTCATCTAGACTTTACAATTTGTTTTAATAAAATGACCATTCGTTCAGCGATTTTCGTCTAACTTTTTATTTTAAGAATCAGACGCATCAATGCGGACTAAATTTTAGATCAAATTTTTTGTGTGTCACACATATCTTACGCTTTCTCGGTGAACCTTAATCTATGCATTATGTTATTTTTCGACGTACGGTGACATTGCAAACTGCCGTGGAAACGCCTTGGTAGTCAAAAATGAAAAACTTACGCGTAGAAGATGGGGAGCGTCTTGATAACAGAGTTATTTTCGACGCCTGTAGGTTTCCGATTTGCACTTCCAGCCAGCAGAGCCCCGTCACTATCCTGGTGTAGTTGAGGTCGCAGTGACATTCGTGACTTGAACGGGTTGAAGAACCCGAGCGACGCTGCCGTTCGCCCCTCGGGCACCGGATCTGAAACGTAAGCGTTGGCTTTACCAGCAGGTTCGCATCCTAAACATTCCCTAAACATTCCGAGCACTGATACCACAGTAATTTAGGCACTGAAAAGTTTAAGGGAGGAGAAATATAGGAGTTATTTTCGTTGGTGTCGCTATGTAGTTTGTGTCCCATCATTATGGTCATTGTGTGAACAAAAGACATTGCCACACTTCTACTGAAACAAGAATAGAAAATTTGTGTGTTTAAACACCTATAAATACTGGTAGTCTCGGATCTTTAAAAGTTTCCTTTCAGTGATAGCATGATTGAAATTTTAAATGATGAGAACGACAAGATATTAAAGTACTAAGGCAATTGGTATCGTCTCGAACTGGTCATCACGGGCATTAACTAGAAACTTAAATATATTCATACTCCCTATCTATCACAAAACCCGAACACAACACAGTTTTCACTTCATTCAAATTAAGGCTTGAAACTCGATGCCTTCTCACATTCATCGGGAAAAAAAACTCTACGGAGCATTTGAAAAGATTCTTGGATATAACTTCTTAATGATGAAATAACCTGAAACGAAACAATGGTCTTCTCTCTATTCAACCGTTCAAAATGATTAGAAGCTGTTATTTTAAATTTGATACCACAAATCAAGAAAAGCTATTTGACAAATCACAATTTGACGCGTGTATTAGAAAAGTAAAGGACTAATCTGAAATTCAATCTGAACGTTCTTGATCAAACCACCTGAGCACAGAGAATGATTAATTCAAATTTTTTAAATGAGACTTCAAAATGTTCGAAACTTCATTCCGAATGGAAAAATATCGTCTAATTCATTCGTATAGTCTTAATTTAGGAACCTGTATTATTTTTTTGATATAAACATTGGCGCCTTCACAACTACACTCGGGAATGTATCGCAGTTTGGGTCTGTCTCGTTTCCAGAACGACTTCCTCGGCAGTTCCAAATTACTGAGCATGTTTGATTTTATCATTCAAGATGCAAAGAAAATTTCAAGAAGGTTGTACGGGTAATTTGGGCACAGATCAGCCGTTAGCCTTGAAATACGAGAGCACCACGTAAATGGCGCCCTTTACGAGACTATTCGCTGTAATTCAAGTTACTGTACACTACAATTCACGATATTGTAGACTACAATTCTTAATGCCGTACACTGTAATTCAAGTTACTGTACACTGCAATTCATAATACTGTATACTGCAATTCATGATGCTGTACATTGCAATTTATTATGCTTTGCAGTTGAATTGATGATGCTGTGCGCTAAAATTTATTATGCTGAGATGATGAATTAATGATGCTGTTCGTTTCAATTTAAGATGCTGTTCAGTAGAATTAATGATGCTGTACATTGCTTTTCAAGATGGAATTAATGATGCTGTACACTGCTATTTAAGATACTGTGCTGTTAAAATAATGATGTTGTACATTGCTATTTAAAATCCTGTTCAAAAGAATTAATGTTGTTGTACGCTGCAACTTATAACAAGTGAAGCGAGCTAAGTGCCTCCGTTTCGCCAGATGCGCCTCCAAATGATATTTCACTGTCAATGTTACCTGCCGGAGTCAAATAAACTACTGGAGTTAGTTCGTTGGTAGTCACGTAGTATGTGAATTTCATGTCCGTGACAGAGAACAATTTTAGGCTCATATCACCAGTGAACGCGCCTGTCTATTATCAAGGCTCGAAAAGATTCTAGTTTGTCTTCAAATGTGCGATGTTCTTGAATTTTTCCAGAAGTGTTCGGGTTTGGAAACCGCTAAAATTGACTGGTCAATTTTTCCCTGAGCCGAATTTTAGAGGTGGAGTTGGCATAGCTTGCAGTAAAATCAGCCTGTGTCACTCTTGGACGGCAGTACAATCATCACCTGTGTAGAACACATCGCTGCTCGAGAAGAAGATGACGGTTGTTATCAGCAGGACAGATATGACCACCACACAATGCCGCTGCCACTTCTGTCTTGAACCTGCGGGCAGATCTAAGCTCTAGCTTATTTAGCCTTTTCCCATGACACTTTTTAAAGAGAAAATGTTGCATTTTCTGGCTATTTTTTTTCTTGGGGTAATTTTTTCATACTGACAGCTGAGAAGGGCTCGGAATTGACGTACTTGTAAACTTGTCTGTGGTTGATTTTGATTTATTAGGTTTTGGACAAATTTACTCGTTATACTGTGAAAAAGACAATTAGATGAATTAACTCGTTCGTGCCAGGCAAAGGGTTGATAACAGAATTGTGCCTGAATTATTGAAAACTCGACAGTTTATACGTCGGTGATGAACGTGGGACTTTTCTAAAGAAGGTTTTTCGCGGACTAGTAATAGATACGGTTTGGTTGAATTGTTTACTGGATGTTTTCTTTTGAGAATATCTGCAGACATTTCGACGGATTCGAAGTTTAATTGTTCAATTTTTTAAAGCGATGGTCTCAGTAAAAAATTAAAATATTGTTTCTATTTCTGAAAACTACTTATGAACCTAGGTGCGCTTATGAATATAAGAATTCAATTAATTGAGTAGACATAAGCAACGTGCATTGCTGGATTTCTGGATTCACTTACAGTTGTGGCAGTCGAGTTAGCACGCTAAATTATTTTGAAATGTAATTGATAAAGTTAGAGGGAAAAGTTTGATGTCTCATTTCTATGCTCAGATTGATGAACTAGCTACTTTAATCAAGATCTTGATAATATTTTTCAACTCTTAGGTGATTATTACAATTTTACCTGTAAGACCTAACACCCCTTGAGGAAAATGTGAGGTCCCGAGCCGAGGGTTCGATGGGCCATCGTTATCGCTATACGACCAGCATCTCTTGAAAGAACCCCTCAGGGGGATACAACTATTGTGTCTATGGGAATTAGCGCCCACAGGGGGAAAATGTGAGGGCCCGAGCTGAGAGTTAGGTATGCCTTCTTTTTGTTAAACTAAAATGTTTTTATAATGTTAAGGACCATTTTTTCAGTTCAGTGCTGTCCTGTTTTTCAGCTCCTACTACTTTCTTCTTCTACTTGGATCTTGTTTCAAAATCTTCTTTCTCAACTTACTGTTTCTGTTCCCTTTCTGCATAGATTCCGCGTTCCTTTAATTCCATACTAAATTTTGACTTCCTCCTTTTTATCTTTGGATCGCATTTGTTGCGGATAGGGAGGCTTAAACTAACTAATAATCAAATCTCTTGAAAGAAGGCTGTCACTTCAGGCAATGTGATCTAATGCTACTAGAATGTTTCGAGAGGAGGCAATGTTCAGTGCAGAAAATTGATGTATACAATCAGTATATTTTCGACTAAAGGCAAAGTCACTACGAGTAACGTAAGCTTTACGACCAGTATTTAAAAAAATGCAGTATCCACACTGTCAACGTGTTTCGTTCACTCATAATAAAGAACCAAAGTTTCTTGCTTAGGGCACTCGCGCACTAGGTTGCTGGCTTGATGCGCCACCTTAAATCAGAGGTGAAAATTCATGTAACAAATTCACAGTAGGTAAAATTTACCCACATTGAATTTATGGAATAAAATTAATGGCATATATGCGCAAAAAGTTAATTAAACTCAACTCACATTGAATTAACGGAACAAAAGTAATTTTGAAAATGCGTAGAATGGTTAAACTGTTCTTAAATAGAATTAATGGAAAAATATGAACGTAAAATGTGCAGGTGAAGCTGTACCCATAACGAATTATAGGAGCAAAACACAGATGGTAAAACTTTACTTATTATTACATCAATGGAATAAAAGCAATTTAAGAAATGAGCAGAAGGTTAAACTGTTCTCACATTGGTGGAGAAAAATAAATGGCACAAATGCGCAAAAAGGTAAAATAAACTCGCATTGAATTAATGGAGCAAAATTGATGCAACAAATGTACAAAAGGTACGACGTTCTCCATGTCAAATTTGCTCGAGAATCGCTAATAGATCTGCAGTTGAAAATTTAGTAGGCTGACGTAGAATGTTAGAAAGTTATACAAACAAATAATACTATCAGGGTAACCACTTTTAGACAAAAAAAATAGGTCACACATAGATTTACCGTTGAAAATATTGGCTATACATTTCAGCTATGGAGATTATGTCTGTTCAATACTGAAATCATTGAGCTGAAATGAATTATTCAATGAGGCTTTTTCAGGTTCATTGCTCCTGTTTAGGAATATGAAGGTGAAATTTCCTAGCCACTTACATCAGAACTCGCTGAAAATAAATAGTGTTCTCATCGCCCTAAGATTTCGAATGCTGTGATCTACAACTGTCCACAAAGTTGTTAACGGTAAATGTCCACAAAGTTGTAAATGACAAATGCCCACAATGTTGTAAATGGGAAATGCCCACAAAGTAATCAATGGCAAATGCCCACAAAGTTTTAAACTACAAATACCCACCAAGTTGTTAACTGGAAATATTGATTAAGTTCTAAATGGCAAATGCCTACAAAGTTATGAACTGTAAATATCAACATAGTTGTAAATGCAAAATCCCACGAAGTTATAAATTGTAAATGGCCATAAAGTTATAAACTCTAAATACCCACAAATTTTTAAACTGCAAATGCCCACTCATAAAGCAATAGCTGTCAGAAGGTTTCTTCCGTTTACCTAATCAGAAGTGATACGATGCATGATTTTGACAGATGCAATTGGTTCTTCAAATCGATTTTTGATCCTATCATCTACTTTAGGTCGGTATTGAGTTTAATAGAAATTAAAATTCTGTTCTAATGAATCAGTAGAATAACACATTTAAAGACCTTATACACGAATGAGATTTTGCTCGCTAAAGCGTAATTTTCGAGATATAACATTAATTACGTTCAGGTAGGAAAAACATTACATAGTCGGTTGCGCAGTCGCCACATTGTTGGAAGACGCCCACTTTCTTGCCAAGAAAATAAAAGAACATCGTTTTGGCTAAGTTAAGTTAAGCTATTTTAGGTAAATTTTTAATTAACCTAACATCATTTAACCTAACCTCACCCAGCGTTACGTCAATACCGAATTATAGCATTTTTACGTGGCCGTTTCTTAACTTTTATACACGACGTTCCCATAATTTCAAAGTTGATTAACTCGCAAGTAACGCATCAGCGAGCAAAATGTCATTTGTGTAAGATATTTTTAAATGGGCTTCAGTTCCGACTAAGGCCCGCTTCAGTTTCACGTCCAATTCAATAGATGGCGCTATAGGTTGAAACGCGGAATGGTCAAATAGGACCGGCGACTGGTCAACGCCATTGTCTGGTCAAAATATTTTGTCTCTTAGTGACAATCGAAATTCATAAAAGGAACATTTAACATACGCTTTTCACCGCAGTCACAGCGGCCGATTGTGTTGACTTGTCAGTATTTCTTACTAAACCTCTCTGATAAAGATATAAACTAAACCTCTCTGATAAAGATAGAAATGATATAAAACAGCTGTATGATCCAAATAACCCTGTAAATCTAAATGTAACGAATTAAAAAAAAAACTTTTGCCGACTTGAGACATTGTAACGTCGAATAATTCATTGGGTTGGGTTGGTCACGCTTCGGTTAGGTTGGGTGGGTCACGCTTCGGTTAGGTTGGGCTTCTTCGGGTTGGGTTGGGCTTCTTTGGGTTGGGTTACCATTGGCTTCGGCTGGCTGGTGGAATTTTTTGTAAGTTTTGCGGGTCTTAATCGGAACCGTCCCCTTTAAATGTGTTCCTTTAGGGATTCTTTGAAACAGAATTTCCAATTTCCATGAGCGCATTAAACTCAATTTCGACCCTTCATTTTAGTGTTGCAACATAATTTAAATTAAATTTGTGATGTTGAAGACGAGAGCATTTTGCTCAATATCGTTGTTTACTTCATGAGAACTATGAAATGTAATCAGATGACTATTATTTTATTTTTTAATACATCTTTAACTGCTAAAAATTGAATGAAACTATATGGCAAGTAAAATTTAAATAAAGATCAATGAACAAGCGTTTCTTCATAGTGACTACGACGCATATAAGTATTTTTCCTACCAAAGTTCTTGTGAGAGTTTGGCATGAGAGCTTCTTCAAGTCGAAGGCTTCACATTATTTCGGAAGGGCAATACGGTGAATCCATGTCTTGGAGTGTTAAAGCTCAGTAGAAACACGAACAGCGTTGACGCTGTGTCCAAAAATCCTTGGAAAGTTCCGTTCCTGATTGTGGGAAGGTTTGTTTTTTAAATCTAATGAGTAATAATACATTTCATGCATCGACTTTTTTAGAAATGAACAGTTTAGAAATGAACAGTACACAGGAAGACTGGACCACGCTCTCAGCAGCATAATGCTATTGGCGCAGGTAACGTTGACAGCTATTACCTGTCTATTATTAAAGCGATAATTGATTCAGGCAAATCACAGCAGCTATTTAAAAAAAATACCCATGATTCATATAAGTACGGCAGCGTCTAATGTAGTGCTAACTAATTCGCATACCTGCACAGCACCACATCATCAGCTCTACTGACCCAGCTTCAGCTGCAACGCGTCACCGACGAGGGCAGTGACACCCCTGATAAGAACTACAGTACTTATAATGCATGATACATGCAATCAGATATGTAGCTAATCATTATTTGCACAGACTGATCAAAATAACAGGGCTGTACGTGTGTTTTTAGGTTTTTGAGTCTAAACCTACTGTGTGTCTGGACGTTTGGTTTTGGGTACATGATCTGAACGTATGGCGTGAACTAAATAGATATGAAGGTTTTTTTAGAATTTCGCACAACTGAAAATTAGGGTTCCATTTTGCGATAGCGGAAATTAGGACCTTATTTTCTTTCTTGAGAGGCAAGGAACAGCGACGTAAAATGAACTAAATAGTGCACACAAGATGGTGAAACTAATTCTTATATCTTATTGCCTTCAGGTATTCCTGAGTACCGGTCAATCTATCAATTGCGTGATTTCTGCTTTAAAATTCTCTGACTATTTCACCTCCTGTGAACTTAATTATTTCTTTAATTTGACTGAGGTGCTCGTCGTATACTTTACAAATACAGGGTGTTGGAAAATTCAGTGCGAATATTTTAACCGCAAGTAAAGTCATCATAGCCGAACACTGTGGTATAATATTTTCGACCAAATTCAGTTTTTAAAAAAAGTAAGGCGTTTTTAGTTTTCATCCCGTAAGAACAATTTTCGCTTTAAAAATTTCACTTTTCAATCGATTTTGAGTAATTTTTTTAATAAAGCAAATCTCTGAATGCTTTATGCGCAAATGTTGTCAAAATTAAAAAAAAATTGTAAAATAACTACGAAAATGACCTTCAAATTCAAAGTAGGCTACATAATTTAACAGTCACAATTGTAAAAAAATGAGAAACCTACGATGAAAGCCTATTTTAAGACCTTTCAGATGATGTAATGCATGACAAAAAATAATCAGATTAAGTACATTTATTAGGAGGAAAACTGAAATAAGTTCACCAGTATGGACGCGCACTCGCATGTTGCCTGTCAGTGCACCAGATATACATGGCTAGACGAACGTGAGTGCTGCAGAGGGTGGGTTTTACTACATTTGAGGATAATGTTGGGATAAAGATACGGATTTGACAGCTCAAACCTGTTATATGGTATTGCCTATGGTACTGTGAACATGTTGAATCTCACTATTTTAACCTAAAGCAAATAAAAGATAGGTTCCCATGAACACATTCATTCGTAGATATGAAAGAAAGAAAAAATTAAAGTGAAATTTTACAACAAAAAATTACTTAGCTACTGTAGCTCACAGCACACTTTGTTACCTTAGTACATGATGTATCATCATTCAGGATTAAGATTCAAGTTACAACAGATATTCAAAATGTTTCCGTTTCTTTAACGCACAACCTGCACCGATTCTCCAAAGACTACCGTACTTGTTCGAACACTTCTCTCTTTTCTGCTATGTCTCCAGCAGCCACCGTAATCCTGGCAATCAAATCCTCCTCTGATTCGAAGGGCGTCTCATACAAAAGCCTCTTCAGATGTCCCCACGAAAAAAGTCTAATGGGTTCAAACCGGGAGACCTAGAAGGTCAGTTAACTGGTCCTCCACATCCTATCCATCTGTCTGGGAACTAAGCGCAGTGTGTCTCTTGCTGCTCTTGAAAAATAAGGTGGGGCACCATCTTGTTGAAACCATATTCAGCGGCGAATTTCAAGAGGAACATTTTCAAGTAATACGGGAAGAGTCCTTTGCAGGAAAACATTGTAAGGATCCCCTGTGAGTGTTGCAGGGAAAATGTATGGACCGTTCAAGTGATTCCCAACACTATCAACCCAAACGTTGACACTGCACCGATGTTGGTGTTTGTGTCCAATAATGTTGTGGGGATTTTGTTCTGCCCAGGGGTGCCGGTTTTGGTGGTTAAAACACCCTCTCTTGAAAAATTCTTTCATATGTGAAAAGGTTGGATGAAGAAAAATTCCTTTCGTAGAGTAGCTTATTAAGAAACCATCTTGAAAAGGCAACCCAAGGTTGGTAATCTGCTGGTAGCAATCCTTGAACTCTTTCATATCTGTTGGGATGAAGATCGCTCGCACGCAAAAGGTTCCACACTACATCATGATCTCTGATCCCCAGTGCAACAGCAACACAACGACAACTTGTATTAGAATCGTATTTCTGTACAGAATTGCTGCTTGCCTCGAGTTTCCTTGTGATTCTCCGTGATTCATATGAGTAACAACCATTTCTTCATTTGTGAATCATTGCATGACCGTTAGAATGTTACTCTTGACGCAATGAAGTCCAGAAACAAAGTGATAAGCAGCCAATCGTCTGGCGGAAAAAACTTTCTTTAAAGCTAATAATTTATTGCACTCTGTAAACTTTAAAAGTTTAAATTTTGTCGTGTAAAATTATTCACACAATTTCTTTCTGGAAACTTTGTGTCATATCTTCATTTACTTACAACCATTAATTTTCTTGAATATTAGCGACACGGTTGCAGATGCAATAAACCTCATTAGGGTTTTAAAACCGTGATTGCTCAATGGAGTGACGAAATAAGAGAATATGCACATAGACAAGATTTAAGCTGTGGTTGTCTAATGGTTTGATTCTAACCTGCGTACATAATGTATGCAAATTTCACCATCCTTAGTAACTCTGAATAGTACAACTCGTGTTTTATCCAAACTTTCTTCCCAAACGTAGTAAACCCACTTAACGCAACACTCAAGTTCGTCTAGCCATGCCTATCTGGTGCAGTGACAGGGCAACATGTGGGTGCGCGTCAATACTGGTGAACTTGTATCAGTTTTCCTCTTGGAAAATGCACTTAATATGATTATTTTTCGTCATGCATAACATCATCTGAAAGGTCTTGAAATTGCCATTGATCGTAGGTTTCTTGTTTTTTTTTTACAATTGTGACTATTAATTTGTTTAGCCTATTTTTAATTTGAAGGTTTTTTCTAGTCATTTTTCACTTATTTCAAATTTTGACATTTGCTCATAAAGCATGGAAAGATTTACTTTGGTTCCTATTTTCATCAAAATCGGTTGAAAACTGAATTTTTTACGGCGAAAATTGTTTTTTGGAATGAAAATTAAAAACGCTGCAACCTTTTTTAAAAACTGAATTTATGCAAAAAATTACACCACAGAGAACGGCTATGATGACTTTACTTGTGGTTAAAATATTTGTACTAAATTTTCCAACACTCTGTATAAACACAGGTAGGACAAAATGATGGAAACACCTAAAATTTTGGCATAAAAAGCTTAGAGCATGTTCCAAACAAAATAAAATGAATAGTTTAATGCTTTTCTTCATTATTTTTGTTATGTGATGCGGATATTTAAAATGACTGTCTTTTACAGATATTTTAAAAACATTGGTTACAATTTAAAAAAATTGCAGACCTCTCGAACTTTCAAAGAGGCCAAATTGTTGGTGCTCGTATGACAGGCGTTAGTGTAGCAGAAACAGCCCGAATGCTGGGCGTTTCAAAAGGTACTGTCTCAAAACTAATGACTACCTTTGAAAGAGAAGGAAAAATGTCCCCAGCGAAGCACAGGTCCGGGTGAAAAGTGAAGTTGTCTGAGAGAGACCGTTAGACTCTAAATCGAATTGTGAGGGAGGATCGCAGGACCACAGCTCCTTAAATCACTGTAAAGCTCAATGAACACCAACTGAACCCAGTTCCCCCAAAAACTGCTCGTCGGGAGCTACATAAATCTGGATTCCACGGAAAAGCTGAAATTAGATGACCTCTTCTCTCAAAGACAAACGTTTCAAAGCTTTTAGAGCGGTGTAGAAACCTCCGGAATTGGTTCGTCGAGCATTGGAAAAATGTGATTTTTTCTGATGAATCGTCGTTTTCCTTATTTCTGACCTCCGGCTGAGTGTACGTTAGGAGAGAGCCGAAAGAAGCCTTTAATCCAGACTGCCTTCTCCCAACCGTAAAACATGGCGGGGGTTTTATGATGATCTGGGGTGCGATTCGCTGGAACTCCATCGGGCTAATGATTTCCCTTCATGGAAGAGAATTAACAGCCGAGACTATTTAAAAATTTTGGGCGACCAAGTTCATCCCATGTTTCATCCCTGTTCATCGCTGTTTCTGGAATGGAACGCCATATTTCAAGATCATAATGCACCAATCCATGCAGCTAGAGTTATTAAAGAGTGGGTCGAGGAACATTCTAATCGAGCTGATCATCTTATATAGCCGTCACAATCCCCAGGCCTCTGCATTGTTGAGTATTTATGGTCGGTTTTAGAGATTCAAGTAGGAAGTCGATTTCCATCGCCATCGTCTCTAAAAGAACTGATGGATGTTGTAACTGAAGAATGGGCTAAAATTCCTTTGGAAATGATTCACAATTTGGATGAATCGATACCTCGGATTGAGGCTGTAATTGCCTCAAAAGGTGGACCTACACTACATTGAAACATATTTTGCTGATTTTCCGAGATATTTCTGTTATTTTGTTTAACCCCTTTACGTCTTCTGTGCTCTGACTGAGAAATTACGTTTAGCTTTGTCCTGGGGCAATTCTGCCTTTTTAAAATGGGATTTAACGCTAACACATTCAACCATGTGACACGTGCAATAACTCTTGTACATTTGCTCGCCTGCTGAAAGCAGCAGAAAACGACTTCTTATGCGTGTGTGCATTCATTTTCAAACTTCCACTTTGTACGGCAAAGTCGAAACTACTCGCACAGCCGCATGTAAGTGCTCTTTGAATTTATTTTAATGTTAAGAACTATGTCACAAGAGGCGTGTTGGTAATGATACCATATTAAAAAAAAAATAAGTGACCTTCCATTGCTACTTAATTTGTTCCTCAAAATTTCCTCATGTATTGGTGTCTTGCGCTGACAATAACACATTCTTATATTAAATTTAACTGTATTACAGTTCACAGTTAGCGTACAACATTTTTTTTATAGTTGGCATATTTTTTCAACATAAATCAAAAATCCTCACAAAGTTTTGTTTCGTATATTTACCAAATGATTGTCTCAGGATTACTTACATTCCATCCTAGAAAGCAGAAGATCCAAAGAAAATGTAATCGTTTCAACAACGTCGTGTACAAACCGTCTTCACTCATTTATAATTATCATCCCACTTGTTCGAACAGAGCGTCGCAACACACAGTGCACTTGCTACTGTAGACTAGTAGTTAGACTCGGTCTGCATTCCCTTCTTTGTTCATTCGACAGAACTGCACAAGTGTTTTTCTCAATCACATCTATTAAGGGAAAAGAAAAATCATAGCTTACACATCTTTTACCGTGCACACGTTCGCCGTGAAACTTGTACGTGTTCAGAGAGTTCACTACACCACATTATATCCGTTGAACTGGGAGGCTGTTCCTTTAATCCTATGAGTACGAGTTTTTTTATCTTGTATAGATCTCCCTCGTCCAGAGGGTACAAGTTAATGAGAATTAGCCCTGTTAGGAGGAAGATATGTAGATAAAATGCATTTCATTCTGTCGCAAGCACTCACGATTCACAAACTAGGTTTTATCTAATGAACATGGGAAAGATTATCCTTGGTATTAATTTATGAGCAAATGCAAGAACTTAGGACTAGTTTTATGTTATACACTCGATCAGCGTTTTCGGTATGTGCAGCGGAGGCGTCTACAGATCTGCCCTTCTTAACCTAAGCAAAATAACGTAAAGAGAACGTGAGGATATCACGAGAAATCATCGAACATTCATGAGTGATCCCAAGCTGATGATTGGGTTGGTCTTCATTTTGTTGGGTAAATGTGACGGAGAGGACAATGATCGGTTTTCCACTTTTCGCTGCCTAAACACAGTTAATTAGATGGAAATAAACAATTTTTCTTTCATGCACTTTCGGGGGCAAATGAATATTTAACGAGTTATAGCGGTAAATTTGTTACTGCAACTCTAGTGTTTTAAGCGGGAAGTAATTCATCTAGCGCGTAGGATGGCAACACTGCAATGCGCTCTCCCTTCCGACGCGCTCGAATGATCGAGCGCATTTCCGCCATCCAAGACGAAAGTTAACATACCGCTATAACTCGTTATTTCCTGGTGACAATTTCTATTGTGTTATTAACTAAAAGATCCTAGAAGTGGGTGCAGGCTCCGCAAGCTCCGCGGGGTCGGCAAATAATAAATTACGAAGTACCCAAACGTACTCTTAACAGCTCAATCGCGCTAACAACTAAACCTACCTCTCTAACTCGTAAAATACTCATTTGCCGCAAAAAGTGTATTGATGAAAAGTAGTTTATTTCGATGTTATTACCGTGATTCAAGCAACAAAAATTCGAAAATCTATTAGTAGCTGTTTATTTCAGCGCATTCGTCATCAGAGACGAAAATTAACATACCGCTAAAACTCGTTAAAAACTCATTTGCCCCCGAAAGTGCAAAGACGAGAAGTTGTTTATTTAGATATAGTTTATGTTTGGGCAGCAAAAACTGAAAAATCGATTATTGTCCTCTCCTCCACAAATACCTTTTGTTGAAATAAAAGAAGTTTTTGGTTTTATTTCGGACTATCTTTAATTTACTACTGTTCATTTTGCAGTATCTACTACTTTTTTATTCAATTTTTTTCATGTTTCATAGTCGTCTTTCTTATTTCTTTCATGTTGCATTTATGCCCAGGCTGTGGGGACGCGCTTTCTGGAAAGATTACTATTTCCCTTATTTCCGTACTAAATAGGGCCTTCCTCCTTGCTTATGGGAGTGAATTTGTTGTGTTTAGGTGGATTCAAAATCTTTCATCATTTATTTTGTTGCATCATTTTCTATCGGATTGTAAATAATTAGCAAAGGCAGCAAGCACGGAGCACATTCTACTTTTTAAATTTTGAGAATGAATTTTTTTTGCTGCTAATGAAGCCGTACATTTCTAAATTCTGACATCACTTTCTTTGAGACAATTTCTTTGATTTTGGTGACTACTTCCAATAATTCTAACTTCATTTTCGCCGTAACTGCAAGTACTACTGGAAACTTGGCAATTACCTTCACTAATTCTGACTTCATATTTTTTGTAATAATTACTCGAACCTTAGTTTTATGATTTCATCCAATAATTCTGACTCCATTTTTTCGTGATAAATTCCAGAAACTTGGCAATTGCCTTCATTCATCTCTGGAAGACTGACACGAGCTCACGCTTTTAGTGCCGACCTAAAGTATTGATTCGGTGAAATTAGCAAGAAGCTTAGGAAAATTAAGAAATTTTTCACTGAATTTGTAAAATTCTGAATCGGAGCAAATGAAACAGATCTTCAACATTTAATAAACTCAAATTTAAAGTCAATCGTAGTAAGCAATTCAGAAAATAGCAAACGTTAACTGGATCGTGCCTTCATTTAGCTTTTATTAAATATTTGTGAAAGTTGAGTTTGTGACCACTGGTCAGTCAGCAGCATCATGATAATTCCCTCCGTGGCCACCGGTGTTGCAGACAAAGGGTTGATTAGAACCTAATCTAATCTAATCTAATTTCATCCGCATGCTCTTGTCCTTGGAGGCTTCTACTGCTATCGGTTCCGCCTTTGTCATTGAGAATGTTGTACTGTTTTGCTTGATTAATTTGCTCTAAATTGTATGACGCTACTTGAATAAATTCGCCATCAATATCCAAATTGTTAGAATACTTCTGATTTTATAAAATCAGCTTGAGTAGGCTAAATTGAGCGTGAATGTTATTCAATATTTTATTATTACACCATTACTGACTTTCTGAAACTAATTCTCTTGAACCATGAACAAAACGTTAAAATCCCCGAATGGAATACTTCAGAATTATCAAAAGGGATCAAACACTCAAAACATTAGTACTTCAAATGCGTATCGCATGATTTTGGCGAAATTCTGAGTTCTTCAGAGTTCTTTTACTGAAAACTTCACGAACTTTCAAGTGTGTGCGTTTCTGTTCATACCTACGAGACAAAAAAATTCATGTACAGGGTGCGTTAGGTGTCTGAGGACATCTTATGTACTATTAGAAGCACAGAAAATGAAACTGCTAATCGTTGAAACTTACAACGTCTTATAACAAAACAAATAAGCACAATATTAACCTACATTATATTTCCCACAGGGCGATTCAACGAGAATCTTAATAGTAGAATTAAAAGAAGAACGAGTGTAAAAACGAACATCAAATTTATTATATTTATTGCAAACGTTTCGGAATTAAAATTCCATCATCAGTGCTGAAACAGGAAAAAATCAAAAGTTGCTTAAAAATCACAGCGAAAACCTATGTATTTCACAAATTTCTCTAAATGTCTAAGAACTCTAATATGTATTCATTCATATACAAACAACAGCATACTCTAAATTCTATTGTGTACTTGTGCTCAATTCTGCTTTATAATTTTAATATACCTAATTCTAACCTACGTTTTTATTATATATATCCTCTTTCGGCTTCATCACCTACTCAATTCGAGTCCGAAAGCAATAGCAAGGTTTGATCAGGTGGTCTTCATTTATGTCTTCCATTGCTCGGGCTATTGCTTCCATCAGAGAGGATTTGGTGTTGTGGGGTTGCTTATTAATTTAATTTTCAACGACGTCCCGCACGTTGTGATTCAAAGGATTAAGGTCTGGTAAGTTAGGAAGCCATAAGTTTGGGATTTGATCATGAAAATTCTCGGCCATCCAATCCTAAGTTTTGAGAGTTTTATGGGGTGGAGCCGAATCTTGTTGGAAGACACAGGATCTTCCATTGACTACGCTATCTCTCCAAGGCTAAACAATGGTTTGAAGATTCTCGACACAGGCATCTGTAGTGACTCTAAGGCCCTGTGGGAAAAAATGAGGAGGCATGATGTGCTCTTCACACCTAACAACACTGAAAACAATCCCTGCTGCGGGAAACTTCGTGTTCTGAGTGAGTCAGAGCGTTGATAAAGCTTATTTTCTCTTGATCGTGTGTAATTCATCTCCATTGTTTTCATTCAGTTCCTTTCCACCTCTGGAAACGAAAGATCTTTCGACTTTTAGAAATCTTGCAAATTTTTATATTGCCGTGTTTCGCTTTTATGAACACTTTTACAGTCTTTTCTTTCCATTAGTTATAGTAGTATCTACCATGGTATTTTCTGAAATAAAAATACATTAATATTTTTGGGTTGTCTGGGGTGTGTTAAAACTGAACCCGCTTCTCGTGTAAATGATTTCGTAAAGTTAAACTTCCGTCAGCTCATTTTCTCTGCGTAACGATTGGTGTGCTAATTGGATCGTACGTTGAAAAGTGATGAGGAGATGGCACGGAAAGCAATATCAATTTGGAACTCGCTGTTATTTTTTGAAACTGTCAGTTCTCATCGATGCGAAAATAGCAGATCAAAAAAAACATAAATTGCCTGATGAATAGTGAATGATACCATGTCTTGCAGGAGCGAAGGTGGGTCTTTCAAAATTAAAGAAATCATTTCACAGGCATTTAATGTAACACCGCTAGTTTCTTACCTTGATGGGCCTCAGTTTTTGCAAATTTGATGTGACTGCGCGATGCCATGGGCTATTTTTAAAATTTAAAGTAAATCGTTTTTGCCATTGACTTTTAGAACTGAGTCTATGCGTCTAGCTAGTTTACTGATACAATGACAGTCTATAAAGCCGAACGACTTCGAACGCGGTCACGACAATAGCACCGCTCTAAAACTTCTATAAATGATTAAATATTTACTTCAACAAAGTTCACTGATAAACCTGCGTCAGCTGTACTGCCGTTTATTTACCTGATGAATAATACATCGACTTCATCGCTGTTAGTTGATATTTAAATTTAGCTTTTAAAGCAACTTTCATCGAAGGTATTTGCATCGATTTTAAATGTCTCCCGAATATGCAAATGTCTCAGAAGGTGCAAGATATCAATTTTCAAGCATTTTAATGGTTTGCAGTTAACGTTCGCCGCAACATTGCGTTCCAAAATGTCTTCCTTTCGAGATTTATGTTGAAGGTGGATTTTCGTAGGCAAAAGGTTGATTTCAGGAATAAATTACTGATTTTGAAAAATCAAGAGCACGTTTCTGGCAATGTTTTTCGACAGCAGATTAGCTAGTGTCATCACCGAAACTTCTGCCATTCTTGCTTTTCTACTTTCCTGTCATCAAATATTGACCATATCGTTCATGTGCAATTTCAACTCAAAATTCTTTGTCATAATCCTCCAAGCAGCATCATTTAAGGTAGATATAAAAATTTCTAAAGTATGAAAGTCGACCATACCCAAATCTCTTGTATTCTAAGGGAGAGAAAAATTACTCATTTTAAACGATGAGTTTCAAAATTGAACAGAAGCCGCTCATGACCCTCAATTTTCTCTATCTACCTGTCCCTAGCGACTAATATTCTACTTGTGCGATAATACCAGGATCAACAGCACCTTCCAGAACTTGAGTTCTTGCCATTGTTCGGAATGCTGTAAAGACAAATTGATCAATTTTCCTATAGCATCTAAAAAATTACTTCATGAACATTATCTTATTTATTAGATCGCGAAGTTACTGGGCTCTCTACTCGTGAATTTTCCTTCAAAAAACACTTTTCGGGAGGACATAACGATTGTATCAATGAAAATTTGCGCTCCTTAGGAGAAAATGTGATGTCCCAAGCAAAAGGATGGATAAGCTTCCCGTCGTTTAAATAGAATGAGTTTTTGTTTTGTTACGGATCAATTTTTTCCGGTTCACTGATATCCTTTTATCAGCACCGCTGACTATCTTCTTCAACTTTTATCTTCTTCCATAAATTAATTCCTAACTTAATGTTTCTATTCCCAGTGGCTTAGTCCTGGAACGTACCTTGTGCATACATCCCTCGTTACCTATACTCCATACTAAAAGGTGCCTTCCTCTTTCCTCTCTCTAGAACACCTGTGTTGTGAGTGAGGAGTCTCAAATCAAATTATCTACTGTTATCTTCGTTCAAAGTACAATATCATGGAAAAATTGCGGAGCTACATTTCATGCTAAAGATTTTAACGTGAGTTAATACTGCGCTAGGACACGAATCACGCTACGTGATGGAAAAAGTACGAGACACATTTGCAGAAATTGAGCAGTAAAACCTTATGTTTGAAACCAGATTCTGAATTTTATCAGCACTTTGCAGTGATTCTTGCTTTACGGCGCTTCAGCGTTAGCACCTTCTTAGTACTCCGTATCAGCACCTCCATCTGATCGCACAAAACAAACACGGAAACTGACCAAAAAGACTTTCCTCTATTTCGTGTATACCCACCAACATGCAAAGGCGACCTCAGAAACGCTACTGTATTGCAGTATGGCTGAGTATGCAATGAAACACGAGAAGCCATTCACTTGTGTGCATGTAGCTCTACCCAATTGAAAATCGAGGACGTATCGCCGATGTGTTATGGCCGAGCAAGAGAGAACCTTAGGGACGTATCATCGGTAAATCGTCTCCGCATCGTAGGCGAAATGTCCACTTAGGGACGAACTTTTTGGCTCAGATACGTCCGCGGCCGTCCGCGACGATCATACATGCTAAGTCCATGCTACGTCCCTGCTCGACCCCTTTCACCGGCGATGCGCACATGATTCGCAGATGGCCATCCTTGAATTTGGCAAAAAAAAAAAAACTTTCGGTCGCGCACAGCCGAGATTTATCGCCTCTAAACGACCCTCAAATACAAATATATATATATGTATTTATATTTGAGGGTCGCTGAGAGGCGATAAATCTCGGCTATGCGCAGCCGAAAGTTTTTTTTGTCGCCGAAAGTTGTCTTCTTGAAGAGTAACACTCAAATTTTGAATTTTTAAATATATATATATTTATATATATATATATATTAAATATTTGAGTATTGCTCTTCAAAACAACTTAGCTGAGAGTGGCAGAGAGTTTCTAATGGCAAAGCTTCGTAAACACTCAAATGCTTACCCCCGCTGTTTATCATGTAAAGAAACAAAAATAACGGCTCATCTTGGCCGAAAATTAAGCACACCTGGCCAATTACAGCATTGACTGCGCTGTTCTTATTTCTACGATCGCATACTGGACTCGCAGTTATTAAAACATGTTTTGACATTTAAGTTATTTATTGCGTAAATTTTTTTACGTAAATGCAAACACGATCAGCATTAAGCACCCAAAAAAGGTTTAAATAAAATATTTCATTAAAATTAATCCTTTATTTTAAGCTAAATCTAGGATATTAGGATAAGCCTCCCTATCCATGTTTATGCGTTGTAAAGAGAGAAAAATAGAACAGGCGGGAAACACCTTGTTTTCAGAATCAACATGATACACAGAAGTTTATGAAACGTGATAGAAGTTAAAGAAAAACGTAATAAACGGCGAAAAAGTCAGCAGTAAGCTGCAAAAAATTGATCCGTATTAAAACAAAAGCATATGAAATCAAAAGGAATGCCTACCTTACCTTCAGCTGGGCCTCAGAAATTCCCCTGGGATCGCTAATTCCCAAAGATATAATAGTTGTATGCCCTGAGGGGTCTAAGCCTTCTGTGACACTCCATCTTGGAATACACCCTGTGTCTTTCCGCATAGCTCGAGTGAAACTGGCTAGTCAAGGGCTGGAGCACAATTTTCAAATGTCCAAGTGATAGCTGGAAGATAAGTGACGGATCTCTTGCCTCTCCTCCATCCCAGTTAACTGAAAACAGTTGAAAAAAATAGTTGGTTATCAAGGATAGGATTGCTATCAAATATTCTGTGTACGAAATACCTTCAATAGTTTCCAGGTCAAATTTTAGTGAGAATAATTGCTCCTCACTGCATAGGTTTGTAGAGCTAATCCTTCATTTTAAGTTCCTTATCAATAGCTTTACTCATATAATTAATAAGGGTATACTGGCTGGAAAAAACTTTGTTAGAGAAAAACATCGAATTACTTGTGTTTCAATAGTTCTAAACCTGTTAGAATACAAAGATAATCACTGATTTGTGCTAGATTAGACAGAACAAAAATATTGGTGTCACAAATATTGGTATCAAATATCACAATGCGAGAAGACTAGATAAGGTAATTTTGTACATGATTGAAATTGCATATGACTTTTTACTGCTCACCAGATATTTGCATATTAACGGCAGCAGAGATAGAGGTAAAATGAATGAACAACTGGAGATTTCAAACGTCTATAAGCCACAGTCCTATTGAACAATTTTAGATCAAAAAATTATTTGTAATTTCGTTGAGGCTAGGTTTAAGTTTATGACTTATTATTTGAATATGCTCCTTTTAACAACATTATAGAAATGTTTTGCATTTGAGCACAGATCTTCATTTGAGGGCTTACAGCCCTCAAATGAGATTGTAATTTTATCCTGGTGAAACTTCATGGAACAGTATTCAGCAGAGCTTACCCATGAGATGAGAGCTTTCTGAATGGCAGCTTTCACTTTACTCCTAGGTTCGTTGCGGTAATCGGGAATTTGAGCAAGAGCACCTGCATTGCAATGAGGAAAAAAATATGAAGAATGTCGTTCGCAACAAATTATGGCAGGCTGTCTCCTACTCTTCTATTTTACGTACTAAATTAAATACAATCAAGATGTTGTGAACATGATTTGCCAATATTAATTTGTTTTGTATCAATACTCTTAAGTACATGGCATCATGGTTACTCACTTTCGATTATTGCACAAGCGGCGGAGCGGAGTTGTCAAACTTGATTTTGGTCCTCCTCAGTCTGTGGGGGCCTAAACCTGGCATGGAGAATTCTGTCGCTAGGTTTCTCGCGAGTAAAATCTTCATCNAGGAACGATAGAATTGTTTACCTAGTATGTTCTTAAATATTATTTAAAAGGTCTCATGGTAGTCTTGTAAGGTCAATGAAAGGATGTTCATATGTACATTATAGTAGTCAAAACCAGAAACACAACTGCAGTTTTTGCGTCATTTCAAATAAATTTCTGCATATAACTAAATAGAAATTAAAATGCTTAATATGAAGAAAAATAACATGCACCATATTTGGGCAAATTAAGTAATAAAAAAAGTCAAAATATATTGGAATTGTTCCGTGTAGCACTATGGAACTAGATGTTCTTTGTGAGTTCCCTGAGAAGATTGCATTTCTATGAATTAAAATACAACTTTTCACAGAATTTATTTAATCGTTAATCGTTGACTTAAAATCGAATACCATTGATAAAAACGGAATCACATTCCTTGGCAGAGCTCTTCTACCGCTATAGTCAATGGTAAAATAAACACTAACGACAGTGTCAAGTATGAACTTACACACACAGCTTTTACAACTAACAAAAGTAGAGATTTATTCCTTCTATTTTTAATTGTTTCATCGTGAGAATCGAAAAGAAAACTATTCCATTAAATTCCTATCGAGATACTCGTATATCGAAGAAAAAGGTTCATAGCATTAGTAGACCTTCCAATACATTACGCATCTGAAATATCACGCATAAAATTACCAATACATAAAATATATTAGCAATCAACATGTACTGTAATAGATTTCTTTTTGATGCTCGTACTCATAAACAATACAAAATAAAACAAAGTTCACAAATCAATGGGATTATTAGTATTACTATTATCATTATTATTACTATTATTATTATATAAGGAAGTTTTAGCCTCCCTTAACCACGACAAAGATGTTCCAAGAGAGGAAGGAGGAAGGCACCATTTAGTATGGAATTGAGGGAACGCGGAATCTATGCACAAGGTGCACAGAAACAGCAAGCCAAAAAAGAAGATCTGAAACAAGAAAAGGTTGAAGAAGAAAGTAGTAGGTGCTGAAAAACAGGACAGCAGTGAACCGAAAAAAGATGGTCCGTAACAAAACAAAAACTTATTCTATTTCAACAAACAAGAAGCCTACCTAACTTTTAGCTCGGGCCCTCACATAGTCCCCCTGGGAGCGCTAATTCCCATAGACACAACAGTTGTATCCCCCTGAGGGGC
>JACJUY010001292.1:56149-72803 GCA_014220935.1 Platorchestia sp. MABIK
GCAATTTCAGTAACATTTCCTTCAGTTGGCCACCATACTTTGTTTTCACGACCTTCACAAAATATCAATATTGAAGGAACAACTTGCCACTTATTATCCTGAAAGATAATGCCTGAAAAACTTTTTTTTAAACCATATTTATAAGCCTGTAAAAAATACAATAATTTAAAACCATTTTCCCAAGGGAATTTATCATATTTAAATCTTTTTTCAATGATACCAAAGCCGTATGACCAGACCAATTTTCCATTATTTTCGATGAGAATTTTTCGTCTTGAATTTCGTTAAAAATGCCGACCAGATACAAAGGCAAGGTCACATTATAGGTCACGCTTTCCAAAAGATACTTTCAAGCAAGTTTAAATGAATCTCTGAATTTTTTGAGTTCAAGGAATGTATTTTTGATTAGATGAATGGAATATTTCCTCCTGGCTGGATGGGGATTGGCTTTGCAATAATTCGATTTCAGACAAAAACAGTTAGTTGAATAATTTCTCCCCAAAATAGTTATCATTTTCGTGTTTTTCACACCAAAATACACTTTGGCGAAAAGAAAACATTAAAATTCGAAAGGCCCCGAAGCCGAAAAGACCCGGAAACACGCAACCAACTATGATATTGTTCGTGAATTTTCCAAACATCTTAAAATAGAAAAAAAATGCAAGATTCGCAATATACGGTGATTTACATGCTAAACTAAAATTAAATTATTAGCTTCGTAATATTTGACGATTTACAAGCTAATTAAAATAGAATTTTCAGCTACTTCAATTTTGAATTTGCAAAAACTTTAAAATGCACCATCAACTTAATTTTATTGGCTTGATTTTTGTTGGCCTATCATAAATTTTAAGGAATGGAAATTGGGCCAAACTATCTAGGTTTCAGTTGTAAAAGTATAATAATTCTATGTCTCTACTGTGTCTAACTATTCATGATACATAGCTTTCATTTACTGATCGTACGTGACTCATCGTAAATTCTAATTGGTAAATTCAGTTAGCGGGCCTGATTAAACGCTGTAATTCAACAGCCAACTAATTTATTAGGTATGAATAGGCTCTTTATTTGATTATACTCTTATTTTTATGATTTATGACCTTCATTTTTATGATAATACGTATTATTGGAAAGTATCGGCCGGATTTGGCCGATACCGATGATACATCAGTGTACCACTACTAATATTAAATAAATTGCAAAATATTGTCTTCTGATAACCGCTCTTACAATTATGCAAAAAACGAGACAATATCCCGTATTCCTACAGATGTTTCAAATATAAGACAGCGCCTCCCATTTCATACATTGACTCATGGTAGGAAATCATCACAAGCAGTGTATACAGGGTTTAGAATCTTTTTAACAAATCAGGTAAAAACTACACAGAAAAATAATTTCATGATCCAATTTTGTTAACTCAAAAACGATATTAAAAACTATGGGGCTTATTCAATAATTGTTAATAAGTCAAAAATAATTAAGCCAGAAAATCATTAAGATCATTCAAGAATTTGTAGCAAATCATGAGGAAAGACTACTTACCAAATTCCCCGTAAACATAGCGAAAAATATTGCTGATTATATTGTTATTGACCAAACTCTCCCGTAGAACTATTAGAATCGAGTGCCGAAAATAATTCTATCTTCTTCTAGCCTCCAATCTTCATGAACAGAAATTGAAAATGAATCGAGTGATTATAACTGTCCTGTAAATTGTTCTCAGTTAACTTACTCATCAATCTATCCTGAGTGCTTTGATATAAATACCANACTCACGAGCTCATATGGCAAAATACATACAAATCAATAATATTTCACGTGCGCATGCATGGATGTAAGGGTACATTAGATTATGCTTTTTTGTTATTAAATTCTAATTCAACCGGTCAAGGCTAGGGTAATTTTTAGATTGATCATCAATTATTCTTCGATTATTTGTGCATCGACCTCGTTTTCGTAGAAGCCTTGAAAAATTACGAGCAACTTCATTTTCCACACACATGTTTTTCATTTAATACATCCTCGGAATTTTCAAAACACTGAGTAAAAATAGCAATCGATCTTTAGCTTTCGTTTTAAGTGCCCTGGTGAGTGACGTATGTTTGAAACGCTCTCAACGACTAAATTCTTTTTTGTATGGTTCAAGTTTAAAATTTGGTCACATTGCTAAAATATACTTATTCTTAAAATTCAATTATTTAAAAAAACTAACAACCTTTCATGCATATTAGGAGAGAACGAACAACAAGATTGATCGTGAAATCAAGTTCATATGCATATATACCTCTCATGCGATTCAATAAACTATTTCAGCTGATGTGTTACAAATCGTCAGTTACCTTCATAGTACTGTTTGCAATCCATGGACGAAATGAAAACCCACCAATCCCGGAATTTATTAATATTTGTACATTTATACTACAGTAATTTATTAAAATTTACGATCTGTAATAACTACTTACATCATATATTACATGAAAAATTTACAATGTTTAATATATAACAGCCTAGCAGGTTAAGAAAGCAAATTATGATTTATGAACATTAGTGCTGCGATAACTAAGCCTGAGATACAATCGTGGCGACACAGATCAGATGATCTGCATCGCCACACAAAGGCTTTAGTTTCAATAACATCTGCCACTGCCATCGTATCTATTACAGTATATTCTTTACTACCCGCAAAACCAAAGCGTAAAAGGTAAAATAGCAGTTGGCACCATTAAATTATAAATAAAATGTTAGTGCATTAAAATGAGTACATTAATATTATGAATAGCGTATTCTTCATTAACAAAATAATTGAAGTCACTGCAAATTTTTTCAACATTTTACACTAGTATTACGATACCAATGTGTTCTTATCAGTTAAGGATGTTAATGTTAAGGTGTTATAAAAACCAATGTATCAACATCTCATGTTATACTTTATTGGAAATAAAATGTTTTTCCTTTTCTTTTTTTCTTTCACTGACAACACGAGCGGACTCGTAACCTTTACATAGGAAGAACCATACACACACACACACACACAGTACGTTCACGGGAGACGCAAATGCTGTTGCAATGATTGCCGTGTTCGAGTCATTGAGTGATGTTTAGCAGAAATTTATATTTTGATACTTTAGTGTTGATATAGTGTAGACTACATAGTGTAGTGATGTAAATTGCAATAATATTAATTTCAACAATTTTAATTCCCGGGAAAAAACGAATTCATGGACCCGAAAATTTCGGCCCCAAATCATTTGGAATTCCGGGATGCAAACCCTACTTATGCGATATTTTGTCTGGGAAATAACAGCGGTAACCATCAGAAAAATTGCTATTAGAAACTATCGTTATAAAATCCGTTTTCGCTTAGCACTGTTTGAAATCATGTTCTTCTTGAATGAATATCTTAGGTATAATTCGAAACACTATGATTTGCAACTTATCCATTTTCATTTTCGTTGCTTGTCATTTTTGGAATTTCCGAATTGTAAATAAATTCGTCAGAACGAATTTAGAAATTTAAAGTGATCAAATTGGTTTCATTTTAGAATGTCATTTCTCAATTTAGAATATTGCGTTGATGATAATTAATATTCATGACCTCTCAGTAGGTATCACTTTTCTTCAGAGAGAGAGATTGTAGGGACCATAGTAATATGTTTGACTTGTCTGGTATTGAAAAATGAAATAAAAACATACCCATAACAATGGTACAGTACGAGTACATAAATGAAATCAAGTAAACGCACCAATGGTTTTACTGAACTTCACAGTAAACTGTTATTCTACTTTCTTGTGAACATTTATAGAGAAAGATAAATTTTGAATAAAGTATTCGACGAATAGTTTTAAGTTTGTAACAGCGTACGCCACAATTTCAAAACACACGTTTCATGGCTAAGTCCGTCCTTTATACGACGATAATTCAACGACATTTTCAATCCTTTAAACAACTGATGGCCGTCGTCAAATGTTACGGCCATTACCAACCTGAAAATTTTGAGCCCTTAACTCATAACTGGCCGCCTTAAAATATCACGTCCAAGTTCGACCGTACGTAGTTTTGAGCGCGGAGAGGGAGTTCTAAGGCCGAGCCGGCCGATTCGCCTTTAATTCATACATGATCGACTGTCTCGTCATTAATCCACCGGCGACACGTCCTTGATTTTCAATTGGGTAGGTACGCATGGAAACATTACAACAGCACTGGATGTATTGCGCCGTTGCCTAGCGGAAGCTCATTCTAAACACGCGAGCCTTGTTTCACAACTTAGCCTTTGATGTGCCAGCATTTTCAAGTGTAAGGTCTGTGGTCTTAATGTTATTCCTAACTGAGATGGAGCTCCCCACTTGTATGCATCTCAAACCAAGCGCCCATTATTCAACTGCAGGGAACGAGGAATCAATGCCGAAGTTGCGTTTCCATACTAGACATCTGTGAATGGAAACAGTAAGTTATGAAGAATTCATGGAACAAAAGAGAAGTTGAAGAAGAAAGTTAGAGGTGCTGAAGAAGGATATCAGTGAACCAAAAATAGATGGTCTCTAACAAAACAAAATTTTATTCTATTTAAACAGATGGAAGCTTATCTATCCTTTAGCTTGGGGTCTCACATTTTCATCTATTGAATGATAATTTTTACAGAGACAATAGCTGTATCCCCCCCCACGAGAGGTGTTTTTTTAATGAAAATTCTTGTGTAGGTGCTTAATAATTAAGCGATGTAATAATTTGCCAAAGTTTGGCGCGTAGGTAATGTTCATGAAGCAGTTTTTGATTTGCTCCAGGAAAATTTATCGCTTTGTCTTTAAAACATTACAAACAATGCTAAAAACTCAGGTTTCGGAAGGTACTGTGTGCTCTAGTTCATTTTTCAAAATCAAAATATTGTTTCCCAGCGACAGGTAAATGAAAACAATTGGGAATCATTAGAGGCTTCTTTTCAATTTTGAAATTCATTGTTCAAAATTTGCAATTTTTCCTTTCCTACGAATAAATGTGAAATGGGTACGGTCGACTTTTATATTCTGGAGATTTTCATATCTACCATAAATGATGCTGCTCGGAGAAATATGACAAGGAATTTTGAGTTGAAATTACGTGTGGAAGCAAGAACGGCAGAAGTTTCGGTGATGACCCTAGCTAACCTGCTGACGAAAAATATTGCCAGAAAAATGTTCTTAATTGCTTCATAATCAGTAATTTATTCCTGAAATAAACCTTTTGCCCACGAAAATCCACCTTGAACATAAATCTCGAAACGAAGACATTTGGGAACGCACTATTGCGGCGAACGTTAACTGTAAACCATTAAAATGCTTGAAAATTGAGATCTGACACCTTCTGAGACATTTACATATCCGGGACAAAGAACATGACATTTAAAATCGATGCAAATACCTTCGATGAAAGTTGCTTTAATAGCTGAATTTAAATATCAACCAACAGCGATGAAGTCGATTTCTTGTATATTCGGTGAAAAACGGCAGCACGACTGACGCAGATTGATCTGTGGACTTGGTTCAAGTTAATATTTAATCATTTATAGAAGTTTTAAAGCGGTGTCGTTGTCGTGGCGGCGTTGAAAGTCATTCGGCTTTATAGACTGCCAAATATTAGTAAACTAGCTAGATGTATGGACTTAGTTCTGAAACTCAACGGAAAAAACTATTTACTCTAAGATTTAATGATAGCCCCTGGTACTGCATAATCACATCAAATATGTCCTCTTCCCTACATCCTTACTCTTTATTAACGTACATTCACAAAAACAGGAGCCTATCAAGATAAGAAAGTAGCGGTGTTGCATTGAAAGCTTGTGAAATGATTTCTTTTGATCTTTAGGACTCCCCCTTGCTCCTGCATGACATGGTATCATTTACTATTCATCAGGCAATTTCTGTATCTTTTTGATGGGCTATTTTCGCACCGATGAGAACTGACAGTTTCAAAAAATAACAACAAATTCTAAATTGATCTTGCATTCCGTGCAATCACCTCATTACATCTCAGTGTGCGATCCAGTTTGCATACCAATTGTAACGCATAAAAATTGAGCTAGTGTAATTTAAACTCTACGAAATCTTTTACACTCGAAGCGAATTCAGTTTTGTCACAACCGACACTTACTCTCACCAATTGTTACCATTGCGTGTCTGATGGAAAGCGACTCGGTTATATACCTGAATTTTTTTCTTATACGTCTGAATCGAAACGCATACACTTGAAAGCTCGTGGAGTTGGGAGTAATGAACTCTGAATTTCATCTAAGTCACACGTTACACATCTGAAGTACCGATGTTTTGGGTGTTTGTTCCCTTTTGATCACCGTCAAGTGTTCCACTCAGGGATTTTAACGCTTTGTTCATGGCTCAAGAGTATCAGTTTCAGAAAGTCACTTAGAGTGTAGTAAAAAACAATGAATAACACTAACGCTCAATTTGGCTCACTGAACCTGGCATAAAAAATCAGATGGATTCTAACAATTTGCATTTTAAGGACGAATTTCATTCAAGTAGCATCCTACAATTTAAAAAAATGAAGCAAACGAAGTACAAAATATTTAATAACAAAGACTGAACCTTTAGCAGTAGAAATCTTCAAAGACAAGCAAGGACAAGAGTGTATTAGTGAGAGTAGATTACATTTTAAATGAACTTGGGCCTCCTTAAAAAAATATGTAATGTGCTTGCAAGACAAATGAGGAAGGTCCCGTTTAGAGTAGAACTAAGGGAACGGAGAATCTATGCACAAGTGTTCCCACACAAGTTTTTATGCGAAAGAAACATGAGAAATTAAAAGAAGTTCAATGTTAAGGTGCAAAATAAAAGTTGTATGAGAAAATAATAGGTGCTGAAAAAAAGGACATCAGTTAACCGCAAAAAGATGGTCCGTCACAAAAGCAAAAACAGTTTCAACAGAAGAAACTTTTTCCTCGAGAATTCACATCTTATTCCTGGGGCGCAAGTTGCCGTAAATACAATCATTGTACCTGCTTCAGAAGAATGGGCCTGTGAGGTTCCAAAGAACAAGCTAACACTAACACATCGAGTAAGGAGTCGAACTCTGTGTAAGGAAGACGAGCTCTCGTTGCACTTCTATCTTCGGTGGTTGCATAAGGTACAAAGAGATCTATTTGATATCTACTGTAAAATTTAAATGAGCGCCACGAAACTGAATAAAAATTCAATATGTCAGACAAATTTTCCATTTCAAACAGCTTCAAACCTCTGTTCAGTTTATCTACCTAGTAGATCCAGCAGCGTAAAGTACGACATGAAATTGATTTGGTCCCTGACTCAGTTTCTGGACAGGTTTGTGCAGTAAAAACTTTGCGCTTCTGCTGCCGCAATGAAAAAGTTTCGTCAGGCATTTAATGGAGCCTCTTGCCACAAGCTCAACTGAGCACGATCCAGAATATTGCTTCTCATAACATGACGATCTAAATTTAAATCGTGATTTACCTCCATCGCTAATTTAAAGAATATATTGATGATTTTGAAAAAATTCGTATTGAGAAAGGGAAGACAATCTTGAAATTTTCTGGTCGAGTTTTCAGCTGCCTCATGAAAAAATGCGACTCACTCAAATGATTCCTTCTGATATTACTCAAATGCTGTGTTTCATTCAGCGAACGTAAATTTCTTGCATTTTTGAACTTGAAATGTTACTATATGGTCCCCCTGTTACACTTTCACCACATTTGCACTCGAATTAAATTTGTGGGTCATAATATTGGGGAGGACAGCAAAGGTTAGTCAATAATCGCCTCTCCAAGAAGACAGCGGAGGTAAGTCAATAATCGCCTCCCGACGAGGACAGCAAAGGTAAGTCAATAATAATCGCCTCTCGAGGAGGCCAGCTAAGATAAGTCAATAATCGCCTCTCGAGGAGGACAGCAAAGGTAAGTCAATAATAATCGCCTCTCGAGGAGGACAGCAAAGGTAAGTCAATAATCGCCTCTCGAGGAGGACAGCAAAGGCAAGCTAATAGTTGCTAGGTTAAACATTAATAATTAAGTGAAAAAAAGTGTCACGGAAGATAGAAAATGCAAAAATAGGAGAAAAGTGAAGACAGCACAAGAGAGACAGAAATATTCGTCCCTTGTTAAACAGCGGGCCTTGATGGCAGCTCCGACGGAACTTCACAACACGCGTATGTTGCACAAAGAGTAACTTCCGCAGGCACAGGTAACACAGGGTGACTTTCAAAAGCAGTGGCATAGATGATAATGGAAACAATAATTATGATAATAATGCTTAAAATTAGGTGTTTTTTTCTTGACTGGTGGGTTATCAGCCTGAGCAGGGCTTTTTACAGCTCCTGCTGTGGATTCTCCAGTTTAAAAGTTTTCAGGTTTTTCAGAGTAATTTCGTTTTTTCTTTTCCAACGGAGCATTTCCCGTTGGGATGTGTCCAGATTATCAACATTCAATGCTTCTAGGAGTTCACTCTCAGTTCCAGGAATACTTCCTACAAGTTGATTTTCTTAAGGGCTCAGAGTTGGTTCCAGTAAACTCGGGTTCAGAGTATTCACCGATCGCAAGTGAGGAGCAACTACACTACCGTCAAGGGAGGTAGTTACAGAATCAATAATTGATTTACTAACAGTGGCCATGGCGGTGTTCGGAATAACACTGGAGTCCATTGAATCGATGAAAGAGATATTTGTTTCCTCTTCGAAGGTATCGAAGTCTTCTCCCGACCCTTTTGGCAGACCGGCTATCTTCTCCGGCGGTCTGCCTACTCGTAGGGTTCCTTCTTTTCGAAACAGGATAACCTGGTGTCTTTCTGCTTATTCCACAATTATTAATATAAACAAAGAGAAAATAATCAGATATCATTTCCGTAATATGTAATATCTACGATGATTTTAATCAACTTCCTTCGCACAAACGTCTACGCGCTGCTCCGTCTCCGTTCCTCGCCTATGAACCCTCTTAAAAATCGTGCTCCAAACCTGAAGTGTGGAGTGAAACGTGATTTTGGCGGCTTTGTTACGAAGGTAAGCGCACTGTATTTCTAATACTGTAGGTGTGTCTGAAGCTATCCTAGACACTTCATTGAAAACATCTTCGCCAACTTTTGAGAAGAAAGCGTTAAGGTCATTCGCCGTTCATGAGGGGTTGTAAAAAGTGCTTTTACAGTCCGATATTTTATACTGAGAAACTGCTCAAATGATTTCCCAAGTTCTTTTTGGGTTTTGTTTTGCCGCCAACAGTTCTTTGTAGAAGTAGTCTCGTTTTGTTGCCTTAACGTTTCTTCGTGGGATCTTTTCATGATCTTCATATAGCTTTCTAAGCATGCCGTTTGATTTGTTCAGTTTATACTCACGCTGAAAATTTCTTTTAGCATTGCTCAACTTTTTTATCTCGTCTGTTATTCATTTAGATATTTGGCTTAACTTTCTTTGTAGTGAAAGGGGTGCATTTGTTAAGGGCTGAAACGAAATTTTCATTGAAAAACGAAACTTGTAGATTGACATCATCAGTGTTTTCCATGCGTTGAAATTCACCCCATCTGTCGAAAGCTTTTCTTGAAATGTTTCAGGGAAGTAGTGGTTTTTAATGAGTGAATGAATGATTAAAAATGAGTGATCAAATAGGATGAAATTGAAAAGTGTAAGATAGTTTTCAGTATGATGTGTAAAGTTTATCTAATTAAAATGTAAAGGTATTTGAAATTTACATTAAAAACATACACAAGCAGTATTTTTTGATGCCATTTGATGCAAGGCTATGAGAAATACTTTCATTTTTGTCATCAAAATTTGAGTAGTTCTCATTATACATCAACTAATCATTTAGGTAATAGTATTACTTTAAAAATTTATATGTTTATTTTTACTCGGTTATTGCCGAACCAACTCCATCCTATAGGTTTGGAGGGGTATTAAATGAAAGCATCTCCTTATTTACTGTTCATTCTTCTCTCACAATGGATAATTATGTCATGTAAACATGCAAGTTAAACAATATGTATATGGTTTTGTAGGAATATTTCGTTGAAATGCAATTCATGGTACACATTGTTAACATGGTAACATGCAGTACAATTTAGTTAAGTTTATATTGTAACTAAATTGGAATTGTATGATTTTTGCCATTTTTATATTAAGGCTGAATATTCTTCATACTTATATTGCTTATTTATTTTTACTTCATATGCATTTTCAATTTATCTTTGCTGACAACAATTTAGTCATCTAAGTGTGGAAAATCTTTTGGTCAATATCAGGTTTAATGCGCTCACAGAAATTAAGAATTCAGTTCCCAAGAATCATTAAAGGAACCCATTTAAGAACGTTTTACATGAATGACATTCTGCTTGCTAATTTGCGTTATTTTTGAGATATAACAATAAGTACGTTCAGATAGAAATAACATTACATAGCCGGTTGCTTAGTCGCCGCATTGTTGGTTCACGCCCACGTCTTGGCGAGAAAATAATAGCTTTGGTTTGGGTAAGTTATTTTAGATTGATTTATGTTAATTTAGGTTAGTTTATTTAACTAACCTAACATAACCTACCCTAACCTCACCCATCGTTTTGTCAATACCTTATTACAGCATATTTACGTGTCCGTTCCTTCACTTTTGTGTCCGACGTCCCCATAACTTCAAATTTGAATATTTCGAAAATTACGCATCGGCGAGCAGAATGTCATTCATGTAAAACGTTCTTAAAAGTGTTCCTTTAGTGATTTTTGGGAGCGGAATTCTTAATTTTCGTGAGCGCATTAAACCCAATATTGACCAATCTTTTTAAATTTTTCATCTGTTAATGAAAAATCCATGTTAAAGATAACTTCATTATAGCTTTGAAGAATCATCGAAATGTTTTATGACATCTTTTATTCGATTTGTTTCTCTATGAATCATGTGAGTAGATAACAGCATTTGTGGTGAGTGTAGCATAACACTATCATTTCTTGAAAAAAGCATCTTAGTTTTAAAAATGATGGATATTTCATATACAAATGTTTCATTGTTTCTTCATTAAATTGTTAAAATAAAATGTCCTGCTCATTTTTGCAAATTTTGAAAACTTTTTGAATATTTTGATGTTTCAAAAGAAACCACTATTTTGAATAGGTTGTCAAAATTAATGAACAGTCCATTGAAAAATTTATTGAATTATTTTCATAGTTGCTACTCTCATTTAGTTATAACTTTGAAAAATGTAAAAAACTTTTGTTTAATGAACTCTCTAAGTGAACTCAAACTCTTTATTATGCTTAACCATGATGATGCAGTCTCACATTCTCCTCGGATAGCAAAAACACTGATAAATGTGTTTGATGAATGCTTGCAGTAAGTTCAACTGATTAAAAGTTGTTTCACTACACTCAAAACATTATTTCACAAAACTTGAAATGTGCTCAGCAATATTCAATTCTGTATTAATGATTTTGCATTATTCTGGAGTGCAATGAAACAATGATATTCATTATTGCTAAGTTGACCCTTTAACATCTTATTTTTGAACTCATTTTACTGTTAGTACAACCACCATCACTAAGCTGGCTAGCTCTTACACGTGGTAGTCACTGATATTAGGATGAGAAAGAAGCTTCCACTTTGGGCTGTTGGTAAATTTCAGCTCAACAGATGTTGTGAAGACCTGATGAGAAGAATAATAAAATAATAATTGAAATGTTAATAGTAACTGAATTGTAATACCAATAATTTGTAGCATTTTAAACCTATCATTTGTAAGTCACAATTTTTAGAGTTCAATAATTTTGATTGCATCAACTTCTGAAAAGTCCACTGTTGATACATAAGCATTGAAGAATTTTGATTATAGAATTAAAAAAGTCAAATTTCATCCTTCAAATCCCCAAGATTTGTATAGTTCTATAAAATTAAATATAAAGTGACCTTATGTGTCACTGTTTTTAACAGTAGTGCAGGTGAGTTGGTTTTTATCAGTATCAGCCTAGAAGTATTGATTTATGTATATGTGGTTTGAGTATGCCTCTATCTCCTAAATCTTAGTAAATCTAAGTTTTATTATTTCAATTTACAGAGGAGTCTACAGCAGGTTCATCTAGCAAATTGAAAGAAACTCATGCAGCAAAGGGTTGCCTACTCTCCACTACAGAGCAACAGGGAATTTGGCTGCTTCAGATTTAGCACTGCTGAGTGAAAGCCCAACATGCTGTGTACAGCCAAGAGGTTTGTTGCATGGATAAGGTACAGAGTTGATGTGTTATTTTGTTCATTTTTTTGCTTGCGTTCATTTTTTGCGATAAGGGATTCAGACTTGATAATGATTTTACCTCATTTATGCATGTATTTAACCTTGGTGTGTTGTGCACTGTTTTGAAGATAACTATGGTGGAGGAAAGTACCAAACAGAACATCATATAAATTTAGTAAGTTTTTAGGATTGATAGTACTCTTTTTATGTGATGGGAAATCTTGATTGTGAACATGATCATCAATGTCCCTTAAAAAATTGATGCTCTTCATTTGTAGTTCTAGCTGACACTTTATAGATTTGATAGTACTAACTACTGAGGTTTTGTGTAAGTTTCTTGAAGTAAACTGTGTTTTTTATTGCCAATAAATGCACTTTTTCAGTACTGAAGACCTGTAATGTGTGACTGATGTCTGCTGGTAATGAGATTGATACTGAATCTCCCAATTTATTCATTAATCTCTTGTTTCATTGAGCAGCTCTCTCTCACTGTTGATGGAATTTTTTTAATCTGATTGGTCACTCAAATTGTGTAATAGCCTTGGATGGATACCTATGGCTATAAAACATATTTGAATGATTTACTACACACTATCTCTAAGACAGAAACAGAAAAAATTCATACTTTTTCATATCTCTTTTTCTGTGCCAATGGATCTCAGTTTATTAGGTCAAGTTGCTGAAATATGTTTTTTCATCACACTACATTTTAACCATGGGCGTCCCTAAATGGTCAAGAATCAGATCCTATGTACGCGTTCAAATGGTCTTCATAAGCCCTCGTCTGAACACACATGCTCCTCTGACCTGTTCCAATTAGACCTCTTGTTGGCTCAGTTACTTATCATTGTCTGGGGTTGTAGAGCATTTTCATTAAAGTACTTCCTCAATCAAATATTCTTGTTTGTTAGATTCTTTAGTCTGTTGGACAAGATGTTTCTTTTTCATAATAAAAACAGAAAGAATATGGGCTTTGGATTGTTGTACTACTCTTACATGGCAGTTTTTACCCTCAAATTCACTTTTAATGTAGTATTTCCTTCATTTCTTGTGCACCAACTTCATGTGATTGGGATGGATGTAAACTCAATCAATTTCTAAATTTTTTTTACATCAATGATTATCAAGAAGTACACCACCAGGAGCTGTTCTGCTGGAGGAAAGTCTTCTAGTGTAGGAAGTCCTGCCAGCATCGCATTGGCTACAGTCACAGTATGAGGTCGATTCGCAGCAGTTGGATCATGACCTCCAGTGCCTTCAATCCTCTAAAGGTGTGTTATTTGTTGTTAATGCCAGAGGAAGAGTGATCTATTTACTCAACTATGCATGGTATCAATTACTTTTGCAACTCAATGTTGTTAAATGTGCAAACAGGGAGATTGATTGATTTGACTCATGGAGTATGGAGCAGTGTAGTTAATTTTAATATTATATTAATGTATTGTGGTTTCATTACTGTTCTTAATCATATCAAGATAATTTGAATGGCATTTGTTTACAGGCGATGCACTTACTGCTGATGTAAGATTTCAGTTGCAATTCTTGTGTAATTGTGTTCCTATATTTTTTTAACGCAATGATGATATTTTTCCTGCTCCTCACTTTTTTCTTCTTATGAGGGATTTAAACTGACAGATTTAAAATGTTTTTTTCTTATAATTGAATGCAAAATAATTGTTTCAGAAAACGTATCTCTTGTTTGTTGTGAGTGCAACTTTGCCTTGTTCCACATGGCAATTTGGCATAACGGCACTAACCACGAAATTGAGATGGAGTAGTGTATGTATTGGTGTATCTTTGTCTCTTTGTCCAAAGTATTTCATCAAAACTTTGGACATGTCTCTACGTGTAGTCCATCTTAAATGTTGTGATCCTTCATCGCTGCCAGCATTTTTATTGTGAACGTGTTTCTTTGATCTGGATATTATGCTTAATCCCATACCGCTGCTACTTTAATCATGATTGTTCCACCGCGGCCGTCATTATTAATCGTATTCATAAGTCATTTATCGTCATTTATTTCCGATGACGTATCTTTCAGTAAATTTCTGATGTTCCGACAATCATTGAAATTTTCAGATGACATTTATTTTCTGATAACTAAGAGGTAAGTAATTGCAAGGGATTAAATAAACAGGTTTTCAAATTAGTAATTTAATATTGAAATGATGACTTCTTCTGATCCAAATTAGTTGACACAATCGATGGACGGGAATTAATTTAACGATGTTATAATAAGCTCAAATCGAGGTGAGGCCTCGTTACTGGATCAATTAGCGAAACACAGATTATGTAATACATTAGGTGAATTTATGCACATATCCTAGGTACAGAAACTCGACCTATACGTGAAATAACAAGACATGGATGATAATAGTGGACACATGAAGGATAGATACTTAGCTGCACTTAAATTCCAGATTGGCGATTAATAAGTGACTTCAATAAATCGTCGCCTCGCATACTCGCGAGGGTAGCGGACGAAAGCACGACCTCTACTTCACACGGCTGCCGGGCTAATGTGCCGCAGCCTCCCTGAAAGGAGCAGCTTCGGCGTCTCTGTTACAAGTCAGAACAAACGCGTTTTCATTTACGATACTTTACGTTAATAATTTACCGGAAAAAGCAAGCGTCGTCAGATAATTAGATTGAATCAAGTTTACATTTTAATTAACAAGTAATTTATATAGAATAAATAAGATCCTAAGTATCTACAGAAAGAGTTGAATTATATGAAGAGAAATGGAAGTGTCCAGAAATACAGCTGTCTTCAAACGTTGGTGACGTGGCTCTCCCAGAGCGGAGTACCAGGTTGGGCGTGGCTTTCAAACGATGCTTCTCGATGTTTTAACGGTTTGATCATTGATGCGATGTCTGAGAGAGGTTCGTAGAGTTAAGCATATGCTGCGCTTATCGACGGGAATATATTTTGTGATGACGGATCTTTTGCGAAGGTGATCGTTGGCCAGACGAACCCTTCTTCGTAGCGTTTATTTAAACACGACGGAGGGTAGCTGAAGCGTGGAACACAACATAAATATTGTCTTCAAGGAAAAAGAAATTATTAATTTTCAATAGATGTGTTTTCTGTTTCGTTATCTTAGAAACAAATTTCTTTCATGGTGATACAAATTTCTTGAAGGTAAATGTTGGCCTCTTTAATTGTGAAAATCACGTGTATGTATGAAATTCTAGAATCTTCAGTGTCATGGACGGAAGGCCAGGTGGAAAGCCTTTGTATCTCAATAGAACAACATAAGCACCTTCTTTATGACAAGAACACCTGTACAAGAAAGTGTGGGAATATATAGCTCACGACCTGAATCAAGTAAGTAGTTTGAATTCATTTTTTACTTTTTACTCGTCTTGGTCTCTACTCTTATTTCATTCTTCTCTACTAACTCAGACGCTCCTTGCAAAGCCTAGAAATTTTTCCCGCATACACAGTGGACGCCGATGTTCAGGGGGTATAAAGTAGTTTTATTGGACGGCAAAAGTGGGTGCTGAGGCAATTCTTGAACTATTCAACACATTTGCACTCGAGGCTGGTCTAGATGACCGTCGTAAGTATCGACTGTGTCATTTGCTAATGAATGTAAAAGTGTAATTTTTTTCAACTTTCTGCTGAAATTTGTGGGTATAAATAGGGATAATCTTCCCTAAGTTGAACTGATACACCAGTGTTACTGAATGTACCATATGATCATGAACAGCCATTCAAAAAAGGCATGTATTCTGTGTTCACTTAGTACTAATTTCTTAGAATATGTTTATGAAATTAGTGAACTACATGAGAAGTAAAGATAGTATCAGTCGAAAAATGTTTAGTAACTGTTCTGTAATTTTTATGTAATCAAAGGGTAGGAAGCAACCACATAGTTTCAAAACTTTAGCAAAGAAGATGTTTTTCTGTCTTCTTGCCCTTAGGTGAAGAAAAGAAGAAAAGAAAAAGAAAAACAGTTTATTTCCAATAGAGATGGTACAAAAGTACCATCATTGGTTTTTAAATATCCTAAAGTTTAATACACTTAGATGATACACACACGAGTATTGTAATACCCATGCCACTAGTCGAAAAATGATTGAGGGCAATGTACTCCTAATCTTACTTAAACTACATTTGATGATACATGTAATGATGGTTATAAGAGAAAACACAACTTCATGACTTTTGACAGTTTACACATACATGACACGAAACTTCGCAATTCTTGACGCCAGGAAATACTTTATGAATCGCTTGTTTCGGCCGATGTTCCAAAATGTTATTTCAAACGAAAGCGTGGAAGAAAAAAATATATATACGAGTGTAAGCAGGAGGAACACGAAAATTACAAGTTTTGTATTTCTAATTAAATCATATTAACATAACGGTCATTACTTGATATGCATTTTATTTAAATATAAATGGATGATCACACAAAAAATGTATAGTTTTTTACGTGAATGCTTT
>JACJUY010001292.1:73556-89217 GCA_014220935.1 Platorchestia sp. MABIK
GTTGCTGCTTACAATTTCTAATGAAATATTCTAACGATGTTTAATTAAATATTGTATCGAAAAGATTCTTGGTTCATAAGCGTCTGATTTATCAAATGTGGGTGATCGCGCAACAAATATATATGTATATATTTTTTATAAATGCTTTATAATAATGAAGTGAAATGAAGTATTACGTAGTGACACATCCACCCATCCACGCACGCACAGCGTGCACACGTACACATATACACAAGTAACATGTGCGTAAATATCAGCGTAAACTAGTCAGTATAAACTAGCATTCCAATTGAGAAACACCGAGAAAATACCTTTTATTACGGCCTGAATTTTATGAAATTTTCGTACTAGAAATAGTGGCACAAAACAGTCTATCTGAGTCAGAAACAGGAAAATGATTGTCTTACAACGGTTCCCAAGTACAGAAATATGTGAGGCTTAGGCGCGGTTGTTTTAATATACTCTAGAGCGTAAGACATGATAAGATATTTGCACTACACTAGCCTAACAAGAGCATTTTTGGACGTGAGTAAGAAAGAAAATATGAATGCCCAATAAGAGTTTCATATTAGAAAAAAAATCACATTATCTTTGAAATATGGCGTAAAATGTCTGCATTTGATAAACACACATAGGTACCACATTCTACCTGTATAAGACGTTTAAGCTTTGGATTGCTTCAATAATAGAATGAAATGACGTGTTGGGTAGTGTTAGAAGTTGAGAGTGAGAAAAAAGGCGGGTATTCATAGTTTATATACCAATTGCTAGTCCAGTACACACAGGTGTATGTGCACATATGCACATCCATATGCGCAGATACACCCATATACGTACACACATATACAAATAAGCATGTTTGCAAATCAGCGTTTAGGCGATCAGATCATAATACCCACGCATACATTCCAAACTGTTGTGTGACGTCTTGAATCATAAAAAATGAGCAAGGGAGAGTATTCAGCAATGGAGATACCAGGCAAATGAGATTCGTCAATACGTGTTCAGTATGTTCTGTATTCAAGAATTATCAAGGTGGTAATTTCGTTTTGAGTTGAATAAATCACGTGATTTTCGCTCTTAGAGGCGCTCTCCTGCTTTTTCACAAACTTTCAATAGCTAATATGTTCAAATACTTAGTGTCTTACGTGTGTGAGCTGCTGAAATTTCAAGCTATAAAAAGCTTGGGGTTTAAAATTCTCTAGGTATATATTTGATAATAAATAATCAATAATAAATAGTGAAGCTTTACTGTAGTAATGCTTGTTAAGAACGTAAATTGGAAATCGAACAGTGTTGAGCATCAAGCTTGTGTATGAATCTAATTCTTACTGCTTGGCTGATGTTAGCTTTATTTCACGAAGAAATTACTACAATTTCCAGCAGTTAATATAGCTCAAAAGGGGTTTTTTATTTTGTCGATAACCAAGACTTAACTTGAATGCTCAGTCACTCCATTGAACTTTCATTAAGTAATAAGCTTTGGAGCTGAAGTAACTGGAACTAGGCCCTACATTGAAAGAAGTGTTTCCATTTGTTAATTCTGCCCGCAAAATTATTTCTTTCTCAAGAGCAGGTTTACTTAGCCTGAATAATTTTTCGGTTGTAGGTTAAAAAAGGAAATTATTTTGCAGCAGTCCGGGGTGGGACTTGTGTCGGATGAGCAATGCTCCAACAAGTACAAGAATTTACTGCACGCCTTCAAAATTTCGGCAACTGCAAGGCAACAGGTGCCAGCAGTCAACCTGATTTTTCCATCTAAAGTGTATGGAGCACATGGTGAGAAGAAGTCACGCTGTACAGATGCCATTCCTCTTCGATTCATCAAATCCTTCGGCCTCTACTGCAAGAACTTTGGATCGATCACGTCATTGACTTGGAGTGTCCAACAGAGTAACTCCAACGTCTCGCACGTTAAACGTTCCTACTTCATTTCAGCCAAACGAAGCAAAATTTACTACATTGAGAAAAAAAGACAATTCAAATATACTAATTTGAAGCCGAGATTTAATCAAATAAAAAGTCGGGGACATTTTTGTGGGACACGTTATTAGAAGTTACAGCTCCTACTGCAATATTTCTTCTATTTCGATGCGATGTATGCAAATCATCACCTTCAATGTGCTTGCATTACAGTTAGCCGTACATTAAGAATTATTGTGTGATCGCATTTATGCAATGAGTCATAATTTTAAGAACAGAAATTTACTTTGATGGGTAATCATTATAGTGTATTTTAAAATTAGGGCCCGTTGTTAATAAACCAAGCACTACAGCAAATGTTTATATGAAAATATTTAAAAAGGAACTGTGCTGCGGTTTATTCTGTTATACAATAATTGGTGTTAATTTAGAGAGAAAGAAGTATGCTTTTAGTATTTGCATTCATTCTCCTCCCCCAATGCAATAAAGAAAATTTACTGTAATGCCTAGTATTTAGTTGAGTGTATTATTAATGTTTGAAGCAATCAAATTGTATTGAGTACAAATTTTATAAAAAATTTCCCGTTCAACAATTTTCCGTCTTGTAGGTTTAAGTTATGAATTAATCCAACCTATTTTAACGTCAGCTAAGTAGCTTGGTTGTAAATCTACAGATGCGTTATTTTGAACGGAAAAATTTTCTGGGTCATTTAAACAATGTATGCAACGCATCAGCTTAATTAAGAGGAACTATGCTGTGATTATTTTCATTCGTTATTAGGCATTTTGAGTACATATAAGAGAGGACCGGTTCTGTGACGCTTACCCAAGCGTTGGATGGTAACGAGCTAACTTTGATTTGATCGTCCTATGCTATAGACTGGCACCCTCAAGTATCCAGTTCCATTTGAAGATAGAAATTCCCTAAGGCCTATCACTTGTGTTCACATTGCTTCTTTCATTTCTGATGCACACTTTGCTATTTTTTTCTTTACACCCTTTTTCAAAATTGCTGTTTCATTACGCAGGATATCCTGTGCTAGAAAACACTTCATGCGTTGACTGTTTCATCCTCCATACTAGAAATTCCTTGTTATTTAATCTCGTCAGCTTGCCTTTATTCAGATAGAAATTCTTAAATGAATAATAATACTGACAATGTTGTGTCAAGCGGTAATTATTCTGTTCATTATGTTTTTTCCCTAATTTGATTCATAGAGCTTAAAGTATCTGAAGCGAAAATTGCACAGATTTCCATCGCATTGTCAGTTACAGTTGATCCTCTAGTTAATGTATCGTCTTACGCGGACCTAAAGTGAATAAATATTAGTCTCAGCTGGACATCTATCATTGCTTGTTTTAAGATGTAAATAATATGGACGGATTTTCATTATCAATGTTGAGGTTTTCATGAAATTCAAAACTTGAAGATCGACTGCAATGATTGTACTAATGTATTTCAATTTCTTCTTCATTTTTAATAATTCAATCGATAGCTCTTTACCTACCGTTGTTAATTATTCAATTATTATTACAGTTAATATCGACGAGTCACTACATTTATATTTCTTCCTTATGCGTACTTCATTTACTTTAACGTAGAACGACGAATTACTCGTACTTCATGAAGTTTATATCCTCAATCATCTATATAGTGAAGACCTATATTTTAGCTGGAGCATAAGGACAAAATACACCGTCATTAACTCTTTTATTAAAAGGAAAACATGAGGTATCACTCATTCTGTTTGAAAGTATTTTTGCTCAAAACAATATATTAAAGCTACCTAATGAAGTTTGCACAACGATTATCATGGATGCTAGCTGAGTATCTTGTTGAATCACATTCAAAACCACAGAAAAGACACTTCAACAAAGATTTTGAAAATCCTTAAAAACTAAATTCAATTTGAAAGCTAGTAAACTTATGCATAATTAGAGGAAAAAATTGACTGAAATTTAATGCTGCCCTCACTTCCATACTTAGGAAAGGAAAGAGAGAGGAGTTATTATAGCATAATGACAATCCCTTACCGCTGAACGTGTAGCTGTCAATATCTTTACGTTAGAGCGTTTGCGTATCTCTTCTGTTAATTATACACCCCTGCAACATGTAACTTATTTCCACACCCACACTGATCAACAGTATTACAAGTGATAAGCATGATGTTGCCTATCAAACAGTCAGGTGCACATGTACTTCATTCCTTTATATTAAAACACGCAAATACAATACAAAAGTTCTATTTTTTACCTCTGATCTGTTTGTACTCCATTCAATTTTTTTGACCTTGAATTATACATAAAAACATTAATTGTTTAAAACCATTTAGGGACATTTTGTAACCAAACCATCTGTTACACTCACTCTAATTTGATATTACAATGACAAATGTAGTAGTCTTAATCTAATAAGTGTATCAATTTTCCCGACCCAAACAGTTCTTGTACACCTATATTAAGTTAATAATACATTAACATGACATGCTTTCAATTAAATTTTAGATACTCTTATAATGTAGTCTTAACAGCACATACAATTTTTCTGATACAAAATTTCCATTGATTTTCTTAATTTCTTCATCACAGTTGGGCAAACATTTGGCAGCTTATCTTCTCCATACATTACAAATACTATTTATTCTGAAACTATAACTTGTTGATATCATTAAAAATGTCAATCTCTGCAGAAGTAACTTTCCATAACTTGTAAAATTACACAATTTGTACTTCCAGAACATCCCAGTCATTCACACAGGCCATTTTTGATGTCAAATTGGATAAAATTGTCCACCTACCAGCATAAGCAATTTTTTCATTCAGTATTTGGAATCAGAGAACGTGATTGAGTCCACTTGAATGACACTGTCATATACTGTACTCATATGAAGTCCATAACGTTTCTATTCAAGAGTCAGGGGCCAGGATATTTTTAAGACCTGGATAGTGTTTATTACACAATATCCTGTAAAAAAACCCTTGACTTGGCCAGAAGAACGCAATCTCTCTAGAAGTTGTTTTTGAAGTAAGATACCACCCCATTAGAAGAGCTTCTGAAAATTTCATTTGATGCATAGGACACAGCTTGTTGGGATAGTCATCTGTTGGAGAAAATTTCAGAATATTTTTGAGCTTGTAAAATGACTGCTAACTAATTCTGATATCCTTAAAAAATTCTGAGTTATCCATCTCGAGGAATGTATAAGTGAAGGAATGGTCAAAGTATCTCTCATGCCTGCAAAAAAGAAAATGCAGGATAATTTCTCTTATAAATCTACAAGCCAAAAAATTCACATTTAGGAGACTTCATTGATATACATTGATAAATTAATTTACTTTGCAGTGATATTAATCTGTAAATTACCGAGGATAATACACGGAACTTACAATGGGATCACCTTTTACTAGCACAACCACTCGCCAACTGACCTATCTGCTAGCCAACAACCGGTGCCACACCTCCGCAGCTCCATGTCGCGGGAACACACACTACATTGAGTGAAGTATCTTTTCGTTTTTTTCCTCATACTTCCACTCGACAAGCAACCGCTCTAACTTTTGAGCTACGAGATTAACGTTTTTATTTCAAAAGTAAAACTGTCAATCAAGGTTTAATAATGCATGAGGCCGACAAAATTTCAACATTATAATCGAAACGTCGTAATAGAATGGCAAATGTATTTCGGGACTCCAATTATGCTCTCACATAGCTTAAGGATAGAGTTGTGGTGCCTAGTAAAATTCTAAAAAAATTAAAATGAATTTATTATTAAAAATAAAGTGTCGGTTGCGATTCAAACTTCATTTTATTGACATCAAACAAATTAAAAATTGCACGAGCGCCTAACGCATTGAGATTCCTGCGGCTTTTTGCATCATCCAGCCAAGGCCTATCAGCAAGCACACCAGCCCATTTATCCAGCTGCGCTGGCACGATGTAAACGTGCCGTGTTTCCCCTCATAAAACCGTCTGGGTGAGTGTCTATTTTATGTCGATGTATATGTTTAATTATTGTGTTGTTGAAATAACTACTGCAGATGTGCTAAGTGTTTTTGTGTTCAAGTGTAATTAATTTACCGATTCCGACCACGGTCGTAATTAGTGTTGTGTTCGCAACTCCGTAGTTAGTCAACACCTTAGAAAATTATAATTAGTGATTACTGTCATGTAACTGGAAGATTTCACCTCGAGGGTAATTAATGTTTTATTAATTATACCTCCAATAATGACCTTGTAATATTCAAGCTACGGCTGATGTGCATATATTTTAAAGACACGTCAAATTAGTTGATTGACTAAATATGACAGGTGCCTATAGCCTGTAAAATCAATAAATTCATTTCTTGTCGTTTAATTTCGTCATTTAATCATTTAATCTTATAATAATACACCATGTGTCTATAGTCAGTATAATGATTCAATTAGTCGTGTCAACATGTAAGAAGCATCATGTTTACTGTGTCCTAATGTCGTTTGTATTTACAGGTCTACTCCAAGCTATCCCCTTTACCCTTCGCATTTTACCTTTTTATACGACCTTTTACCCTTTACATTATACCTTTTATGCTCCGTTATCCCAACCTTACCTTACCTCATTTAAGCATCATTCTATACATCACTCGCCTTAGCCATTACCTCTGAACGACTGCGGTCTGCCTAAGTAAGATACCTGTTGTCTGGTGATTACGAGAGCCATACTCAGACCATTAAACTTATGTCTATGGCCGACGTATTACTATCCCCACTATCCTATTAGTCGTTATACTCGACTATCCCTTTGAGTAGGTTTCAGCCAGAACATTGAAATTGCATCAACAAAGGGGGACAAAGAGTCCCCCTTACGGACCTTTTTTTATTATTGAACCTAGAGCAATGAAATTGAGTACATTGATAGGAAATGCAATTATAAATCGTTTGTCATCTATGAAAAAATGCAATTTTCTTCATAGAAAATGAAATATTCATAGAAAACGAAATTTTATGAGGGGGGAGGGTTCAAAATGCTTCTACTCCGAAAGTTTTTGAGCTACAGTAATGATTATGGTATCATTGAATGCGAAAAAACGTGGACATTCCAAAAAGTTAAATGCTTTTTCCCAAATTTTCAGTTTCAAATGAAAAAAATTTAAAAATTCGAGAGCAGCTTTCTTTTTTTAGAAGATGTGGATTCATGACGTCATAACTCTCTAACAAAAATTAATTTTGAAAAAAAATTCAACTTTTTGTAAAGCTCTTATCTTTTTGCATCCAATGATATCAAAATCATCACTGTAGCTTAAAAACTGTAGGAGAAGAAGCATTTTTAAACCCCAAAGTCCGTTGTTTACATTATAATAAAAACAAAGAAACACAAACAATTTTAACTAAAAATTTTTTAATATTTTTGGTTCATGTTAAACCTCTGAAATCATTATACAGTAATATATAGACATAGAAGATGACATAGCAACGTCGTTCCGTTGAGAAAGTGCCCAGGGGGAGGTGTAACATGATAAAATACCACTTCCCCCTCCCCTCCCCTCCATTCTTCAAACCCCCGTAGCGGGCGAACAAGTGAAGGTACGAGTCTCATTTTTTCACAGGATGTACCTGACCTCTTACACTTCTTATAGCAGCAACAATCCCTATTTCTCAAATGGTCTCAAAATCCTGGACTCCTATTGGGGACCCTTCCCTTAACGTACTCCGGTGCGTTGGTGATAACGAATGTCATTTTATCACTAACATTATATTGTATGAAATGCCATGCATCCGACGCTGTAAGGACTTAGATTGATAATATTTTTCTATTAAAGCGGCAAAACCAATAACGAAGGTCACTCTCGGATAATTTTAGGGTAACAAAACCTTCGTGGGAGCCCTCTTCTTCTACTTGTTTTAGTTGTTTATTAGCAGAATTAAACCATGCTGGCTCGTTCGCCGCGTAGTTGCACGTTCGCTCTCAGTCGTTTTACATGGCACGCTTTCGACGATTACCTGTTTTTAATGTCTAAGTGGAATGCCGAAATCAATTTCATTTTGCTTACTTAGAAAATTAATTCCCACCATCATGTTTGGCTGATGAGCAATTATAAAACCAGACCAATAAGATGTACAAAGAGCGCCAATGCCTCCATTTGTAGGCTCTCGCTTTCAACTTCAAGCCCTAACTGGTGCTCCTAATTCATTATAGCCGTCAAAATAACATTCGGCATGTGTTGAGAACTTGAGATAGTGTGCTGCAAGGTGTGAGTGATGTGATGAGCTATTGAAATGACTGATTCAAGTGGTTTATATCAGCTGTGCGTTCTACAATTAACCCTGTATGCGGGAAAGAGGAAATAAAAGCCCAAGTTAGAATGAAATAACACTACTGATGAAATAAAATAAACTAGGGTATCTCAATTAATGTGTTTTCTTCATTATACACAGTAATGGCTGACTTTGATATTTCAACAGTGTGAACAATGGGCACTCTCACCCCAGAGACCCCAACATTATCACACAGCTTCTCTATGCAAAAAGCAACTCCAGACTCACGAATCCACTCAAGTGCTGACTCTGAAACCAGACTGATTTCTGCACCACTATCTAGTACAGCACATAAGTCATAGTCGCCAATCTATGACCAAACCTAGGGAAGAGAACTGATTTGATGCTTGCAAATTTTCACATGCCGTTCCATACATAATAATGATTTGGCCAGGCTATCATCCGAATCACTGTCAGTTTCCACAATCATGTGATTCACGTCGTGGGTGGCATTCAACTGTACTCCAACCGAATTGACTACACACTCAGAAATATCTGGCAATGAGTAACCATTGATTTCAATAAGTGGGTTGGAATGGATTCCACTAATTCACAGTAAATGTATGATCCGTGAGAAGTTATCAAATTGGTAAATTATTGGTTCGTCACTCTCTAATAAATAAAAATCCAAATTTTGAATAATCTACTAGCTGCTAAGAGAATATCAAGCGATGGCAACTCACCTGGCAAGCGCATCAACCTTAGGTGCTTCCGTGCATTTTGTTCTAGATCTACCTTGTATTTGGTCGAATTGCTCAGGAGATCATCGACCAACAGTGCTCTCAACTCTACTTCCGAATTGGGCAACTCCAATGGATCTAATACTCTGGACAATGCTCGTTTGAGACTTATAAAGAGAGAATCACCTCCTCCCGGTACCAGTGGGCTATCTACAACCAAACCCTTAGGTAAGGTATTATCCCCCTGAAAATTAAAGGGAGGACTCGGCACTTCAATACGAGATAGAGCATCAGCTGCTGAATTGAGATGGCCTTGTACACTGAAAGAAATAATAGCCCAGTTTTGAAACACCTAGGTGCATCTGACGTTTGTCCCAAAACCGAGACACGCGGATGCATCATCAATGAGACACCCAAGATTAGGATACATACCAGTGTCTCCAGACCCGATTTAGAGACGCTCTTATGTCTCACTAAAAGGGCTTCAGTGTCTCATCGATGAGACACTTGGGCTTGAGTTTGATGCACATACAACGGATGTCTCACACTAAACTCTACGGATATTAAGCTGTAGCATTGCACTGCCAAGCAAGGTTGACGCTTCCAGCGCCATGAAGAAACTTGGATACGCTTACGTATTCTTAGGCTAAGCGATGGCTGCTGCTGGTGATATCAATACTTGGTCTTACCGCTGAAGAGCTGCGCCAGGAACTACACTCGTGTCCAGCAGTTAGACCATTTCATGCTACCAGCTACACTTCTCCTCGTTCGGCTCAGAACAGTAGCGATTAAGCGTTAACTTCCCCTGAAGAGACCATCTTGACAGTCTACAGCTGAAGTTACATACGTGGCAAAAATTTAATTTGCTCCGGGTTACATTTGATGAACACTTATTTAACTAAAGTCAGGTTCGAGGGATGACTAAGCTATTACATTATCATCGCCAATAAAAGATGGGCAGCATTTTGAGACACTTCTCGCTCACCGAGAGGTCGCACTTCCGATGAGATATCTACTCTCTTTTTGAGACGTTCTGGCTATCTATGAGACACATGAACAGCCATGAGACACTTAGAGAGGCCAAAATTTCTTTCAGTGTACATAAACAATATCAAATACAAAGTCAGATAATTCTTCAACAGTTCTGGCAAACCGTGAGCACACAATTTTCATGTTGTGCAAATGTACCAAGGGTTGATGATCCGTGTAGAGAATAAATGGAACACCATACCAGAATGGACGAAGAGTTTTAACACCCCAACGCAAAGCAGTCAACTCCCTCTCCAAAGTAGAATAATTTAGTTGAGTAGGAGTAAACCTCATGGATGCAAATCCAATTATACGGTGATCACCCTGCAGCACCTTAGCCAAATATGCACCAGAACCCCGAGCAGAGGCATCTACCCATAATTCTAACTTAGCTGCACTTTCACTATAGTCAGGGTAAGCCAGTTCTAGGTCCTGCTCCATTTCTGTTTTGAGTCTATTAAAAGCCCCAAGCATTACAGACATCTAGTCAAGCATTTAAGATTTACGACCACCTGTGAGACAAGAGAGCGGTTTCTGGATCTCTGAACAATTTGGAAGATGCTTTCGCTGAAAATTAATGAAACCCAAAAACTCTTGTAACTCTCCTACCGTTTTAGGTTGGGGATAATTAGTTACCTTCCTGACATAATCAGGAGTTTTCCTAAGGCCTGGTTGGCAGACTAAATGGCCAAGGTATTCAACCTCTGAACAAAACCACTCGCATTTAGAAGGTTTAATCTTAATATTATAGGACTGCAATGTTTTCAGGACTTAAGATACAAGATCGATTTGCTCAGCAAACGATGAAGACATAATATATCATCGATATATGCCACGACTTTATTAGACGGGAATGCACTGAGCACTGCCTGGATTTCTCTCTGGAAAGCTGATGGGGCATTGCGCAACCCAAAACTAAGGCGATTGAACTGCCAATGATTACGAGGGGTTGAAAATGCAGTGTAGGCTCTACTGGGCTCATCAATAGGTATCTGATGGTAACCTCGAATGATATCAAGTCTAGTAAAAAATTAAGTACCATGTAAGCCAAAAATTGAATCAGTTAGGTTTGGTACTGGAAATTTATCAGGGATGGTCACTTGATCGAGCTGTCTATAGTCAATACACATTCTAATCGATCCATCCTTCTTTCTAACTGGCACTACTGATGATCACCATGGAGAACTACTAGGCTCAATAATGTCTAAGCTGTCTAACTCCTGACACTGACGTTCAATTTCATCAGCTATGGGCTGAGGAAAACGCCTTGGACGCTGGAAAATTGGAGTATCATTCGTCAATTTAATTTGATGCTGAGTCACCATCGCAAGTCCAATGTCTGCATCACCCGCACTAAAAACTGGTCCAAATTTACTCAGCATTGCATACACAGTGTTCTTTTGGTCATCGTCAAGTTCAGGAAGAGAGACCTGCTTCCCAAGATCATCAATGTCGACAGAATCTGAGGTTTCATCAACACTCGGGTAGTTGGACAACTGATGACAGGGTACCTGTCCCTTCCCAATTGAAACACTTGACTCACTAGCCGCAATTAACACATGCTTACTGTTGACACAGGAAATACCAGTGAAACCATGCACTTTATTCACCAGCAACCGATCCATGCCATCATCTGAATAAAGAAGCAAGTTCTCTGGCTCAAGACATGATGCTCCACAAGATACTGGAATAGCCTCAACCTTGCCTTGCTCCACTTTAACATCAGCTGTAGCCATACAACTGAGACCAACAAACATCAGGTTGGGAGCTTTCCCAGACAAATTCAAATGAATATCACATGAACCTCCATCACGGAAATGCTTAATCAACAATCGTCGCTTAACACAAAATTCAATGGAATTGCTTTCCAAAAAATCAACACCCAATACTAAATGGTCATTGGTATTAGTCACAACTCAAAAAACTGTAAATGAAGCTTCAGCCATTTGCACACCATGGATACTAAACAAACAATTTACTTCACCTGTGCTGGACCGATCACTTTTACCCATTACATTAGAAACTTTTTGTTTCTCAGACATTGATACTTTCAGTTCTTTCACTAACTGCTCTGAAATGAGGGATGATGCTGCACCAGAGTCAATGACAGCTAAAATTTCTTTATTATTAATTTCCTCTAAAACTTTCAGTAAGTCAGAATCACCACTGACAAAATTGACTATTTTCCCTGGTACAGCTGGAATATCTGATGTCTTAGCCTGAGGAGCAAGATCAGCAGTCGCTGACTCTACCAGCTTTTCAGCCTCCACTGCTGGGGTTGAACTCAGCCTCGATGTCTCCCATTCACAGCAGGACTGGTCAGTTTTGCGTTGGGCTCCACTCTTTAGATTTTGATTTAGAGCGAAAATTTGGATCCTATTTAGGACATTCGAAGAGAGCCTCGTCTGTATGGTTCTCAAACCATGTGTAGAGAATAGATGTGGTGTAGATGACCTTATGTAGTGTCATGTGAAAACATAGATAATAGAAGAAGCCCAATAACCAATGAAATCAGGAAGAGAAACTAGCTTTTTTAACAATAACAACCTTCTACCAATCATATAGCAAATTTATGTTGGATACGCACGTGAAACATTTCTCTATATTCGAGAATTTGTTAGTGTTATTCACCTTGAAACAATAAAAAATAACTACCAGAACTTGTTCCGCAATGTTGAAAAGTATGTGTGAAACTGTGAAAATCCTCAATGTAGGTTTGGTTGTAAACCACTGCTAATATTATCAGCACCTTCAATTTATCTAGTAGAAAAATTTTGAAATATGGTGTCATAACCTTTGTCAACATAGATAGCGCCTCCCAAGCTTGGAATGCAGCGCACTTATCCTTTTTGTACTGACAAATTTGATGTTTTCAGTTAAGTGATTTCAGTTTCTTTGAACTAGTATGTTGAGTAGTACTTTTATTCTGCTCTATATATAATCACGAGACCACACATATCGTTATATTAAGTGTTTATAAGCACTGGGCAATGCCAGAAGTGTGCAACTAAGTTAACACTTACCCTAATTATCTAATACTGGCCATGTTATTTCCATTTAAATGTTATTTGTACGATAGTGAGGAACGGTCGACAATACGGAACTTACCCTATATGAACTTAGTTTGAGAATATGTGGTAGGCCCTCACATGCAGTTCAAACTTTATTTGTTTGGGCATAGTTCCAAATTCAGTGCTGATTTATATATTTTATATGCCAGTAATTAAGATCTGTGAAGTGTAAGGTATGTTTGTACATATAAATATATAATTTATCGATTTAATTTTAATTTTTTATTATTGATTTCAGAATTCATTTTTTTTAAGTTGCTCACCAATGAATGAATTGATTGATAAGAACCAAGGTTTTAATTTAGAAGAGGTGGCTTTAAGCTGAAGAATGCTCTGTTGCTGACAATGAATCCTTCTGTCGACAACAATGCCCGACAAGAAGCCTACCTAACACTGGAGCAAGTAAGTTTTTCAAGTTTTATTTTGATAGATATTGGGTTGCATACAACACTCAGCAGGTAATTGCATTGTTTTATGTCTTTTTCATTGAGCTGGTATTTTTTGGTTTATGATAATCTCAGTTTGTGAGCTCATTTCAGATAATGTTAGTTTGTAAATGTTTAAGTTTATGGGAAGTAAGTAATATTGGAGCTGAAACTTTTTACAGCTAGTAATGAAATATTTGAACTTATAAAAAGATTTTATACCGAAAAAGATTACCAATCGTGGTATTAGTTGGAGTATTTTTTAGTTTGTTGAAATTATTTGAGTTCATATATTAGATTTTTGAGTTGCAATTTGTTACATCAAGAAGCAAAATAATTAATTTGTAAAAATTAAGATAAATAATTTTTTATTTAATTATTGAATTTATTTTGATGTGTTATTTGAAAATACAACCATATACATTCAAAGATTTAAATTTCAAAAGTTTTGAGACCTACTTCTGGATGTGACAAAATTATGTATCTCAAATTCTTCATGTGTGAAAATAAATATACTGAAAATTAAAAAAAAAAACTCTGTATGTTGAAAGAAAATTAGATAAAAAAATTCAATAATATCTATATGATCTTTTTATATTCTAAATTGTGGGAGAAGTACCATTTTTAAAATAAGAAAAATGAGTTACTTCTGAGTATTGTACACAATGGCCTCTCTCAACATTGGCAATAGCAACTCGTTCCTTCTCAAAGACCAGAATGGCAATGTGCTTATCACGTCCAATCAGCCACCCATGGAATACAAATGTGCCAAATCAACCTGTCAGCACAGTAAGCAAGTTTACATGTAACTACAAATATCTTAGCAAGGCCCCACTGAATGCAGGTGTGCCAAATCAACCTATCAATACTGCAAGCTAGTTTAAATGCAACCACAAATATCTAAGCAGGCAAGGAAGTTTCAGTACAGTTAGTTAACTGATTTATTATGTAGACTGAAAAAAAACTATCTATTTTCTGGGGTCAACAACTGATTCATTATGTAGACTAAAAAGGAGAAAACTATCTATTTTCTGGGGTCAACAGTATTTTTAAACAAAATAGAGGAACGCTGTTTAGTTTAAACATTGCTTTACCAGAATATTTTTTTTTACTGTGAGCAGATTAAGAACTCCTAAGTAAAATTAATAACTGTCTATTGTAATTTTTCATGTTGTGAGAGTTCCGAAAGACAAAGTCAGATGATTCATTAAAATTTATAATGAAATGGCGTGAATCATGGATCTAGATGTTTTTTAGCTAATGCCCTCACTGTCAAGTATGCATGTCTCCTGCTGGCTTGTCTATGCAGAACCAGCATGGTTAGCTCTGTTTTATTATTTTTATTTGTGTCATACATATCTGGTATAGTTTTTTGCCCCTAATTTTTTTCCAGGCAAAGGATGACCTGCGTGTTTCTATTCCTTGCGGCTTCCTGCTGAGTGGCCCGTTCCATCCGAGCATAGTCCGTCATTTTGGTCTTCATCTGCTGGAAATAAACATCAAATACAAATGGAATCAAGTTTCTGCTGAGGACAAGGAGTGCGAGGTATCTAACCTCTAAATTTTTTGAGAAAATGTTACCAACACACTCTCTATTCAACAGCAAGATCCAGTCTTTTCTACCACACTTTAAATTACCTACTGGTTTGGTAGATGGTTTAAACACTCCTACCACCGTTCAAAACTATAACATTCATGGGTTCAATATTCAACAAAGTTAAATAAAAATGTGTTTAAATCTTTCAAATTTTGTCGTTATTATCCATGCTGATAAAACTAAGGTAAACTCGTGGTGCAATATGCTAATACCTACTATTCTTATTTCCATCTTTTCTGTCCATCTTCTTCCTGTGTATTTTCCCACTTTTTTTCCTTTCCTTCTTCGACTATCGAGGTTTAAATTCCTCTATCGTAACGAGAGGCCGACCAGGCCCACTCTCGTGTCGTGACACCCGTAAAGATAAGCTAAACTATTTCCTTTCCTCCATTGATGGCTGTCAGGCAGCGCAAGTGGTGTCGAGTCCAATCTGTGTTAGTTACCCATAATGTACATTTTCTTTCAAGTGTTCAGCTTCTCGTACCCAGCCTAGGTCTGTTTCTCTATGCCCATAGTGCGTTTGTGCATTTACTTTAGTTAGCCCTCAAGTGACATTTGTATTGCGTTTCAACATTACTTGCTTACCTAGGTAGATAGCACTAATAATTTAAATGTAATTTTATGTATACTACTTTGTTGTGCAG
>JACJUY010001292.1:89263-136110 GCA_014220935.1 Platorchestia sp. MABIK
GGCGAAGGCGGTACCTACACGAACCTCAGGAAGGGCAGCTGCACAGAAAAGCTAGCGCCCCGGGAAAGTAGCTGCACAGAAGACAGCCCCCTTTTTCCACGAACCCCACGTCGACCGCACGGCGGTATCGACAATGGCATTCAGGAAATTTAACCCCAAATAAGCTGCACACGTAGTTTAGATTATATTCAGAGGTGTGACTCGAGGAATTTTCCTGAGAAGATAAATTTAACTATTCATTTGTCTCCGTTGATGATATTCAATAAATTTCACCCCAAAATAATGTGTCGCAATGCAATGAATTTTTCCTGTAAGTAAGGTAAATTTTTCACAGGTGGTGTCGCAAAAAGGTAGCATGGAGGACCGGCTGCCTTTGCTGAGCCTGTTCCACAACCACTGCCTCGGGGCAATCTACTACTCGGCATGCTCTGTGCTGCAGTCTCCAGACGCAGACGCCAACTACAGCTTCATCAAAACCCTCGCTCAAATTGTGATGCAACTCGCCGTCCAGCTCTGCAGCCTCTGGGGCAAAGTTGACTCTGTCTCTCAGCCGCAAAACTTTAAGGTTCAAATCTTCAGTAATGTTTGTTGGTTGACTGCTGCTTTAATTCTGTCTTCTGTTGTGTAGAAGTTGAGTGAAATCATTTTATGTTGGAGTCTGTAAGGATTTCCTCTTCACTGTGGTATATTATTGTAGCATGCTTTCATGGCTCAAACTCCATTCTACCTGAATTCGTGTAGGTTTTAGTAATTGTTTTCTATGACCTAAATTTATCTCATTTCTACTTTTTGTATTCAAGTTTAAGCCACGTGCGATGCAGTGAATTGGTCTACAGAACTTGTACTCCATTTCATTAGCGCATTTATGGGAATCGAATACTTTTTCACATAAATTGTTTAAAAGTAAATAAAAAATACTTCCGGAGTGAAATTAGCTTTCGGGCATTCACAGTATGGTTATTCCAGTCGAATGGACAGTTAAAGCACATAAAGTTTTTGGAATTTACCCATTCCCCCCCCCCCGCCCTCAAGGAAAATTTCTAAAACTTAAATTTCTCAGCCAATATTGTACATAGAGACGATTGTTTTTTTCATTCTATTCACAATGAACAAATCTACAAAAGTTAGACAGTTCATTGATATCGTGTTATGATGGTCGGTGATGGTCGGTGCATTATCCCACCGAGTTGCCATCCATTGTAATGATCGCGTGTTTATTCCACCACATTTTCTACTCTTTATTAATCATGATAAAGTTTAATTCGAGCTGCCACCACCTATGAATTGAACATTTTGTATTTAAATAATGTTATATTTAAATATGATATTTTCTAATATTTTCTTCGGTAACGTGCTTCGCTGTAATTTATTTCAAACGATTATCTTTCTTGCCTCCTCACTCATCTCACTACAAAAGGGTAAATAAAAGACATCTTTAAGTGAAAAGGGAAGAGAATATAATATATCAAATGTTTTCAACTCCATGATAGAATACGCATCCTACATCCCTAGAAGATTATATCAAGAGCATCTAGATAGGCATGGTATGAGGGGAATACTCATCCCCGTTGTGGGTAAATGTTGACAGGCTGATCTCTCGCACCCGGTCCACAGTCTCAGCGTCATGGTTGACAGTTGACGGTTGAGGTTTGAAGACACGATCACTTTTAATTAATGAGGGCGCAAATGTGTTGACTGATATTTAAGTGGGCGTAGTAGGATTAGTGATTTATCTTCAATCGCATGAGGTATACCCTCGGTCCTGACTGGACCGAGGTAATTAGCTCTCGCACTTGTTTCTCGTCTGGTCGCTCGTGCTCTACTGCCGCGTCCCTCGAAAGCAACCGCCTCGGTCGGCGCTCCTTCCTGAGATGCTAATTAGTAATTTTGATATTGGCGTTCTAGGATATAAACAGGAGCTACTTCCTAAAAGAATTCAAATACATGGATAATTAATTCTACCTATATAGTTACACTAGAATCTTCATTTAGAAAATGCGGTGCTGGCAAAAACAGCTCATCAACAAACGAAGAATGCATTCATGTTCAAACAATTCTCTCAACCTTCTTATTTCTCCCCTAGCAGCTTCAAAGAATCGTTTGAAAATTGGCAGATACGCTCCTTTTGCACCTGCTGAAGATCCTGTCGAAGGTCATGAGTTGATTAGGAGAGAAATGAACGAGCAAGAACTTCAGTCTCAATCAAGTAGCAATTTCCGTCCAAAAAAGATTCCGCCGACCGTAGACCCCAGAGCCGAGTCATCCCATAAAAAAATCGAAGCCAAATTGATGTTTCTGTGAGTTGAAGAGACTCTCCATTCTAAAAGTGTCCAAAAAGATCCAAATTGTCAAATTGAAATGAAAGCAGATGAAAAGTCTTCATCACAGTCTAAAACGTCGAGAAGTACTCAACAAAAGAGCAGTGAAACAAAACAAGAAGAAAGATCTGATCCTAGTAAAAATAAACCAACTGAACGTAGAATTTCAGGTCATCCTTCCAACGCTGTTCCCTCCAACACTCGTCACTCTAAAGACCACCTCTCCAACGCTCATCTCTCCAACGCTCATAACTCCAACTCTAACGACTCCAACTCAATCAGTTCGTCTGACGCAATGAATGGTTGGATTTGCAGGCGTTGTACTTTTGTTAATGATGAACGTCGTCCTGGCTGTGAAGTTTGTGGATCGGAGAAGCCGAGCGACAGATCGGATCCTCAATTCTACGATGACAAAACAACATCGGCATCTACGGATGCTTTATTTCCAATTGAAGCATGATACATATCACCTTTCACATTGGTTTTTCAAATGCCTTAGAACTAACACCAGGACGCCATGACGCTTTCCCCCGGTCAAAGACCGGTACCCATTTCAGACACCTGGGTAGAGAGGGGTATTGTGCTTAGAATTTTTCTCCTATACCCAACAGAGAAAATCGCCACCAGCGCCGAGACTCGAACCCGAGTCTCCCCGCACGGAGTCAGGTCCTATACACACACGGCTATGGCGCTTACGCCACAATAACTCACGCTTACGTGATTTATTGTTTGGGATGATGCTGAAACAAACCAAATACTAAGTTGACTTAACGTGATCAGTTGCTGTAACTCTTTTACTTATAATACTGTTGGACTGCGGGAAAAACAATTTTTCTATCTAATTGGTTTGCGCACTAGGTCGAGCTAGAAGTATACGTGAGTGAAGATGCATTTTCTTGTTTAGAGTGTTTCCACTCAAGCTGGCCTGAATTTCTGTCGGCGTGTTAATAATAGTCAAAAATATTTTTAGATTTCAAAATCGCTTTTTTGCGTTTTTCACTTGCTTGTAATCTCAGCGTCTGTTGAATGATGGATTCAATTGAAGAAAAATGAAAGATCTGTTATATGAAAATTTTCTATGTTCAGGAGATTTAATCGTATTCTCTATGTGCCTAATTGTTCAGTGGCAAAATCATCATTAAAAATCGTTTAAAATGCACAGATACGACTTGTATTTGCTAAAATAAAAATATGTTGCGTTACTGAAGACCGTTAAATGATCATAACGGATATCCACGATAAAAATGTTTGAATTTCTGGTTAAAAATGTTCAAATTTTGTTTGAATTAAAAATTCGATTAGCTTTGTCATCTCCCGAAGTAAAAACTCTTTTGGAGATGTAGGATAGAACTGAAAAAAATTTAGTAAGTTTCTCTTCCTTTGGGATACTAATTTATCAATTTTGATTCTGTCATTTATCTGCATAAAAAATCCAATGTTTGTGATATGCCCACGATACTCAGATTGGGCTTCTAAAATTGATAAGCTCATACAAATTTGAGTAAATCTGGTACAAATAGTGCATGAAAATATGTTATCTAGTGTTTGTTTTGCACATTTTATAAATATTCATCTGAACTAGCTTATCATTTGCAGTCCTTTTTAGGCCATCAGGCATGTACTGTTGCTCAAATTCATTTATTTCTAAATCTGTTGTGATCGTATCTTTTCAAATGTTATTGAAATTTCAGCTCACAAAAAACTGGACCACTGTAAAATTGCTATTTGCCAAGCAGTACATGTATTTGTTTAGATGGTAATAAGTAAAATCCATTAAAACAGTGGCAACAGAATATTCGAAGACGCTATTCGCTAAGCAATACATATATTCGTTTGGAAGGTGATTTATAAAATTCATTAAAACAGTGACGACAAAAGGTTTTAAGGCTCTGAAACTATCGCAGGAGTTGAAGCAGCTGGACAGAGCGGTTTCGGCGCTCGAAAAAGATGCGCTAGTGAAGTGTACCGAGGCGTTCGAGTGCAGAGTATGCTTTTCGGAAGTGCCTCCCCGTGCCGGTGTTGTACTACGAGAGAGTCTTCACGTCTTTTGCAGGCAAGAAGAATCCGTTCCCGTTATGACTACGGCACAAAATTTCTTAAATTAATTTTAAAGTATTAGGTCATCCCACAAGTTCTGTCCGAATAAGTAAAACAAGTGACCAAATGTAACGTTTAATTAAAGATTCAATCATCAATGTATTTTTCCTGATTATCTATGACTTCTTTCCATCAATTAACAAGCTTATTAATACCATTGTTGCAAATTCTTTTAGTTTGGATTCAAAGAACTCACAAATGACAGTTTCAACCTTTTCCTGCGTTGAAAAAGCTGCTTCTTCCAAATGATTTTGTAAGCTTCGAAACAAATGGTAGTCTGAGGGAGCTGCTGAGTTTCCTTTCTTGAACTCATAAAACATTATGTACCTCTAAGGATTCTTCGGGTACTTCAAAGCTAGCAGGATTTTAATCAAGCAAATTTTAATTTTATTGTTCTGTAAAATAAAATTTGATCAGTTCAACTAAATAACGTTCAGCTCCATTAGACATCATAAAATACTCTTTAAATTTCGTTCAATTTAAAAAGAGTAAAATTTGGACAGGACTTATGGGATGACTTGATAGTTCTTAAGTTTTATTTACTAGGGGAAACAAAAGAATATTTGGAGTTTAAAAAAGTGGTTCCTCACGGGGAATGTCTTGCAAACGCGGTGCGTTACTCGAACACAGCAGCCGTCAAATGCCTCTACCGCGACGACAGCTACGCCTGCGACGCCACCATACAGGACCGGGAAGTGAAAGCTGTGAGTGCGGCACATGTGAATTACAGCCTCAGGCTAAGCTATGACATTAAAACTGAATGTTTATTTCTATTAAGTCTTAAAAGGAGTTGTTGTTCTTATCAAGTATTAAAAAGAAATGCTTGTTAGAATTTTGTTGAAACACGACATCGGGTTTTCCTAGTAATTATTGGTAACGTAGTAATAAATCAAGCCGCGTAGTTAATCAGAGGACGCTGTGGGATTGATACTTTTTGTTGATCAATAACCCACACAGAACACCTGGTAGGAAATTTGGGCTCACTTTCTTTCCCAAAAGAAGAGCACAGCTGAGACTGAAAAGGAAACCAAAGTTACGAAGCTGAAATTTAAACTTATCTGGGACATGCCACTTAATAAGTGTGTTAACCTTCTTAGAGTTAGTAACTAATGAAGAACAGTTATAATTTCGTTTTGTCTAAACTAACTTTTAATAAGTTTATTGCCTCGTGAACGAGCTCAGTTTTACGTTGTATGAAATAACATTTCTCCACCTTGATTCATGAAAAAATTACTGTCTTCTGCCATTAGTAAATACGAAATGATTCTGAGGCGGAGTTTATTCAACTAATTCATCATTCGCAAGTGCGATCGGCGAAGAAGATTTTGCTGTCTGACCTCATTTGGTGGTTTTGATCTCATTTGATCGTGTGAAAGGAATTTGCTCTGTCAGAAAATTTAGAATATGTGTAAATTTGAAGACACATGTGAGTTTCGCCGAAATTCAAGCGAAAGAAGTTTTCCGTCACGGACGTTAAACCAAAAAGTTATTTTGAACGATGTCTTTTAGTACTTCATGACTGGTTATCATCTCGTTATCGTAGCAATAAAGGTCATCAACTGCGTACCACCTCTCATGAAGAATATGTCAAATATTATACGCTCCAATTAAGAGCGTCTGAGTCAATTCCACCTAATTAACACATCGACCGTTCATTGCATCACAATTTTTACATTCAATAAACAAATTTACGATTCCCACCACATGCGCACCATTTAATGCCTCATTATTTATCAATATTCCCGGCAATGTTCCAGTTCAGAGACACTAATTCAACGGAGACAGGATTAACTTGCTAGCGTTGTATGTAGATGACATACTTCTTATCGCTTATTACCTCTCTCATTGCACATACTTCTTTTTGCTAATTCCCTCTCTCGTTGCATCTACTTATTTTTGAATATTCCTTTTCTCATTGCACATACTTCTTTTCGCTTATTCCCTCTCTCATTACCCAAACTACATTTCGCCTATTCCTTTTCTCATAGTACATACTTCTTTTCTCTTTTTCGCTAATTCCTTTTCTCATTGCACATACTTCTATTCTCTTTTTTGCTTATTCTTTTTCTCATTGCACATACATCGTGCGTATTCCCTCTCTCATTGCACCTACTTTTCACATATTCCCTCTCTCATTGCACCTACTTTTCACATATTCCCTCTCTCATTGCACCTACTTTTCACAAATTCCCTCTCTCGTTGCACTTACTTTTCGATCATTCCCTCTCTCATTGCATCTACTTTTCGCTTATTCCCTCTCTCTCATTGCACATACTTCTTTTCACTTCCTCCTTCTCACACTGCACATTCTTCTTTTCACTTACTCCTTCTCACATAGCACATTCTTATTTTCTCTCATTCCCCCTCTGATTGCAGCTGGTGAGCGCAGCTGAATACGAAGCTCACCTCAACAAGTCCGTGAAGCAGGCGGCCGGGTCCATTCAGAATGTGTTCCACTGCAAGACGCCAGACTGCAGGGGCTTCTGTGTCTTTGAGGACAACGTGAACACTTTCTTGTGCAGCGTGTGCTACAAGCAGAACTGCCTCACTTGCCAGGTATATGTGAGCTGTGCAAGCCGTCATGTGGACAAGTAGGATCATCCGTTCAATATTTATTCTTTCCATTATTAACAGTTGAACTTTTTTAAGTAGGAAAGCAGAGAAACGAATTCCCATCATCCATCGTTTATTTTTCGATTAGCATCAAACGACTTTAAGCGGCAGGGAAGCGTTAGATTAACATTCGAAAATAACTGAAGATAGCGATTTAATTCTTGAGAAACAAAACGTACGCCAATGCTTACGGATTACGAACTGTTTTTCTCATCTATCCTTTCACGCCCGATTTAAGCCAAAGTCGCGAAAAATGTCGTATGATTTTCGTCTTTAAATGACAGCGTTAAGATTAGAAACGCGATGTACTACATTTTTTGAATGCGTGGGTACTTCATCAGAATAAACGCTTGTTGATTTACTTACTTCTGTTTTTGGGGAGAATTCATCACACCCCAGACTGATTTATGTGTTTTGTACAATTACATCATTAGAGTGTTTGTTAGTTGATTCATTTGTTTATGAAAGCATTTTTTATGACCCGTTTGCATTTCTTACTTGATTTATTATAATCCAAACTTTGTTCATATTTATGTATGCTCTCTTCACATTTACGCTGAGCACAAATTTACAAAGCCGTGACCTATTCTTTCACCAGAGGTATTCGTCATTGCCTCCTGGTGTTGGTTGTGAAATATTTTGAAAACCAATGCACAAGACGATAATTATACGTCAGACTCGATTGGAATAAAACATCCTTTCTTTTCTTGTGACAATCGCAGCACACGGGCCTCTCATGCAAGAAAAATCAAGAATTGATCTCGCAGAAAGAAGATATCGACTCGCTGAAGACTCAGAAATTTTTCGAGGTGATTCGTTGTTTCCGAATGCAAACGTAAATTCAAGTTCCACGAACTAATTTATTTTATTCAAAAAAATCATGAGGTAAAATATCAATCACAATAACTCCTGTGATATTTTTTATGGGCATGTTAAGCATAATGTGAAATATCGTTGTCGATTTTGTTCGTTTACGTTAAACATGTTAGTCAGTTAAAAACCATGGAAAAAATAATACGACTCTAGTAATTTTTTGGGTCTGGGTGTGTTATCCCAGTAGAAGTAAGGTAATTGATTATATGTGAATTCGGTACTATGTTGAGGGAAAAACACTATTCTGTACTTTAGTATATTTCACACTGAATAAGTGAAAATGACGCTAAATGAGTATAACTTTTTTACTGAAAGATAGATTATCATTTGAAAAAAGCATTCTAAAAATTAAACACGGGAAAAAAAGTGCCACTGAAAATATTTCACACAAAACCGTTTTTCTACATACTTATTTAAAAAAGAATCATTTATAACTCTCTTTAATTCTTAGTGTTCGAAACTTTGAAGGTCATGTTGCATTCAAGCAATTTTCGCACGTACAACTGAAAATTTTAAAATGCAAACTCATTTCAAATTTGTTTAAAACACAAATAAGTTTAAGGCATTAATATTCCTCCGTATTTACTGATAACTTCAACGTCATAATCACCTACTGAATCAAATGTTTTCCTGTCGCCGACAACAAATTTCTTTCGGTAGCTTTGCGCATGAGACATGGAGTTCAACCACGAAAGACAGGAAGAAAGAATGATGTACATGTAAAGAGCGGTTCAAGGGATGATCTGATGAACGTTTAATGCACGTAACTTCAGGAGTATATTGTTCTCAAGCGTAGGATAACCTAATGAACGCTTATCGAGAGCAACTTTCGTAATATCTTACCCCAAGACATAATATTTTCTGTAATGACCGCTTATTGAGCGAAATTTCAGGCGCATCTTCCTTTTGATGATGTTTATAGAATGTAAATTCATGAATGTCTTACCACTGGACAAAATATTTGCAGTTTTAACTACCTGTTGAGCGTAGCTTCTGGCGTATCCTCCCCTCGAGGGTGTATCTTCCCTTCGATGATGTTTATTGAGAGTGCACCTTCCCCTCGATGATGTTTATTGATCGTGTATCTTCCCCTCGATGATATTTATTGTGAGTGCACCTTCCCCTCGATGATGTTTATAGAGCGTGAGTCTTCCCCTCGATGATGTTTATTGAGCTTGTGTCTCCCCCTCGATGCCGCACTACCGGGTGATGCTCATGCGGAAGTGGGGAAGTGACTGGATGCGCTGCCCCATGTGCCGCACCGAGATCTGCTGGGTCACGAGGGGGCCCAGATGGGGGCCCAAGGTAATGCGGGGGTCTAGGCCTTAGGTAGTGCGGAGCCCAGATGGGGCCTAAGGTAAAACTCGAACTGACAGTTGAACTCCAATTGATATATTCTTGAATGCTCTGAGCCTTTTTTGTTTTTTGGAAAACTGCGGTGAGCTGCACCATTTCAGAAACTTGTGCAACTAATTCATGAAGTTTCCAGAGCTACACGTGTTTCACTAGTCTGTTTCGATCAATTCGTTCATTTTTATTAAATATCATGCAAGATTTAATGAGTCTTTGATTACTTTGTCACCGTGTATTTGCCGCTCTTCGTCAATGTATTATTACCTTCAGTCACCGTGGCTTAGCGGTTGAGAGCGCTCTGCGTTCATGTAGAAGGTCGAGGCTTGTGGCCTGGCATCGCAAGCGCGACGTTTCTTTTATCGAGAAATTTTCTGACTATTTGATTAACAAGATATTATGGATAATTATCGCGTAACAATTATTCAAAATATCTTGTTAATCAAATAGAAAATTTCTCGATAATAAAATTTCCTCCCTCTGTAACTTTGACCGTACCGAAACGAAAAATATTTATTGGCCTTCCGTTCCTAGGTTACCTGAACAGGGAATTTCAAAGAGAGTTTCTAGTCCTTGTGCGAACCTTTTTTGCAGTGGTTGACGTTCATGTTTATTATAAGTATACCTTTAAGATATCGTCATGTTTTAACAGAAAAGAGCGGCAGGATGAGTGTCTGGAAAGTTGCTGTGTATATGTGTATGTCTGTGATTGCTGCCAGCAATCGTAGGTTGGAAGCACTACCCTCCAACTATTTATCCGCCACAGCCAATATTCAGGATTTTCTCATACTACTAGCCGCCCATTTGCTATTCCTCCCCAGTCCGCCATTAGAAACCATTGCAGCAGTTCCAATCACCCTTTCAAAATGTCCAATTTTTCTATTCTCTGCAAAGCCTTTAATGAACTATACCTCCGTATTCTAGAATTTCTTTATATATTCGCGAATAAACCTTCACTAAACAACGATTTCAGCTCGACAAAATTATTTGTAGCTCTACTTCCTAACTAGCGGTATGCTGAGGTGTGCTTAGTGTGTGTGCGTGTGTGGGTGTAGGTATGTAAAAGTGTATGTGTATGAGGAGTGCGTGTGTATGGATGGTTGTGTACGCCTGTACTGTGTGTATTGCCTATACGCGTACGTACGGTGCTTTAATCGTTATAAAAAGATTTATTTTTAATTTTTTTTTGCGTTTTTTACTTTGTAATTTCATTCAGACCTTAAAAGTCTTATTTATGACTGAAAAAACTTTTATTTCTTCCGGCACTGATGATGGAAGAATTTTATTCGGAAACATTTGCTTTAATAAATGCTCTCTATAGCGTCGGTTCTTCTTTTTATTTCTCAGGTAATGCGAAGTGTTCTGCTTCAAAATTACGCTTTGGGATACAGGCGAATAATAACTCTCTATCATTTGAAATCACCGATTTCTAAGTATTTTAGTAATCTTATATGTATATTCTATTTTTTACGTGGCTGGGTTATGAAAATGAAGCAATGCTTAGAAAGAAGAAAGCTTCCCAAATCCCATACAGCAACATTTATCATATTTCCTGCGATGGGCTAAACTTAAGTTTAATATTTGATTCAAATTTAAAGCCAATGTAGTTAGCAATTTCAAAAAGTGTCATAATTAACTGGATCATGCCTTCATTTAACTTTCATTTATTTTTTATAAAAATTAAGTTAGTGACTGCAGGTCAGTTAGAAGCATTATGAAGACCCTCTCGGTGACCGCCAGTCGGTCTCTTTGCAGGAAACGTGTTGAAACACTCGAAGGCTAAGAAAAATGAATGTGGCTAGGCTTGTATTTGATGTTCGTAGTACAGAATTGCTACTACAAGCATCACCACATGAAATTAACCGATACTGGTTTCGACAGTTGCTACTTCACCATATAGCTCCAGATGTTCAAATTGCAATAACAAGTTCTGTATCGGAAATACCACTGACGCAAATTAAAGCCGAAACTATACTGACGAGCCTGAAATCATGGCACGACCGAAACGGTCTCAAATTAAATGCTAATAAAACACAATGCATGATTTTTGGATCCAAAGATGCTATTAAAAAATTTAAGATCTTACTCTCGCTGTTGGAAGTGATTAAATTATTGCATCAGAAAAAGTTAAAAATCTTGGTATCTGGTTCGATAGAAACATGTTTTTCAAATCTCACGTTGAGAATACTTGCAACAAAATTTACGGAACTTTAATGTTTTTTCATCGTATAAAGAGTATGCTAGACGAAAAATCCCTATTATTAGCCATTCAATCCCTGGTGTTATCTCGCATTGACTACTGCAGCCTAGTATGGGGAGACATACCTCAATACCTTCAAAGGGATTTACAAAAATGCATAAACTTCGCAGCCAAGGTGATATGCAACGGTAATTTCTAAAGAAGTGATCACGTAATAAGGAGAGGGGCTCCTTAATAAACTCGGTTGGATTCCTATTCAAGAAAGGCTCCTCATGCAGAGGGCCCAATACGTATTCTCCTCGTCGTATCTTCTTCAGAGCAATGCTGAAATAGTGCGTTTCCATCCACCCACTGTAACCAACCAAAAGCCGAACAGAAACAATAATGTCTTAGTCAATTATCGTTCATCTCACATAGGGCAGAAGGTTCTGTCAATATCAGGCGCCTTACTGTGGAACAAACTTCCTCTGAGCATTAAAATCCCTCAAAGACCGAGAGAATTTAAAGCCAAAATAATTCGTCATCTTGCGTCCCAACGATAGTTCTTCGTTACAGAACATACTGAACACGGATTGACGAATCTCATTTGCCTGGTATCTCCATTGCTGAATACTCTCCCTTGCTCATTTTTTATGATTCAAGACATCACACAACAGTTTGGAATGTTTGCGTAGGTATTATGATTTGATCGCCTATACTCTGGGATTTGCAAACATGCTTAGTTGTATATGTGTGTACGTACATGGGGGTATGTGCGCATATGGGTGTTCATATGTGCACATATGGGTGTTCATATGTGCACATACACCTGTGTGTACTGGACTAGCAACTAGTAAATGAACTATGAATACCAGCCTTTTTCCTCAATCCCAACTTCTAACACTATCCAACACATCATTTCATTCTTTTATTGTTAAGCAATCCAAAGCTTATATATCTTGTACATGTAAAATGTGGTACCTATGTTTGTTTATCAATTGCAGACATTTTGCGCCATGTTTCAAAGATAATGTGATTTTTTTTCTAATATGAAACCGTTATAGGACATTCATGTTTTCTTTCTTATTCACGTCCAAAAATGCTCTTGTTAGGCTAGTGTAGTGCAATTATCAAATCTCTTACGCTCTAGAGTATGTTATAACAACCGCACCTAAGCCTCACATATTTCTGGAAATATTCTGTACTTGGGAACCGTTGTAGAAAAATCGTTTTCATGTTTCTGACTCAGGTAGACGGTTTTGTGCCACTATTTCTAGTACGGAAATTTCATAAAATTTAGGCCGTAATAAAAGGTATTTTCTCGGAGTCCCTCGATTGGAACGCTAGTTTATACTGACTAGTTTACGCTGATATTTGCGCACATGCTTACTTGTGTATATGTGTACGTGTGCACGCTATGCGTGCGTAGATGGGTGAAAATGTCACTATGTAGTAATTCTTTTCAATTCATTATTATAAAGCATGTATAAAAAATACATATGTATTAGTTGCGCGATCACCCACATTTGATAAATCAGACGCTTATGAACCAATAATCTTTTCGATACAAAATTTAATATAACAACGTTACAATATTTCATTAGAAATTGTAAGCAGCAGCGCATACTGAAAAAGTTGTCACGAATTTCCTTTGCTCATTATCCTCTATTTCAGAACATCGCACAGCATTTTTATAGAACGCGTACGTATTGTGATTTCCTCGAAAGAAATGTGCTTGTGTATGTTTACGTGTTATGTGTATGTATGTGCGTAGGTATGTATGTGCACGTATATGTGTATGTATTTACATGTATATGGGCACATATGTGTGTACTAAACCGACAAAACCGACAACTGGCATCTTTAACTAGAGATCATGGTCTCTTTCTGTTCACTCTCAACTTGTAACATTACCTAACTCGTCATGTCTTTATTATTGTAAAGCATTCACGTAAAAAACTATACATTTGTTGTGTGATCATCCATTTATATTTCAATTAAATGCTCATCTACTTATGACCGATATGTTAAAATTATTTAATTAGAAATACAAAACTTGTAATTTTCGTGTTTCCTCATACTTATATGTATATATTTGTTTTTTTTACGCTTCCTTGAAAAGCATTTTTGAACAACGGCCGAAACAAGCGATTCATATAGTATTTCCTGGCTTCAAGAATAGCGAAGTTTTATGTCATGTACATGTAAACTGTTAAAAGTGTTTCCTCCGCCCCACAATGAAAATGCATCGTCCATGAAGTTGTGTTATCTCATATAATTATCATTACGTGTATCATCAAACCATTTTTGTTTAAGCAAGATTAGGAGTACATTGCCCTCAATCATTTTTCGACTAGTGACATGGGTATTACAATACTCATGTGTGTGTCTCATCTAAATGTATTAACTTTAAGATATTTTAAAAACCAATTATGGTACTTTTGTACAATCTCTATTGGAAATAGACTGTTTTTCTTTTCTTTCTTTTTTCTTTCTTTCTTTCTTGTTAGCTCTGACTTTAGCGCTATCGAAAAATTTCTTTGAAGCTAAATTTTTCAGAGTGAAAGAAGTATCAAAGTGGCCATAAAAATTTGAAAGTTCAAACGTTTAGGATCTATAAAAATGCATCAGCAGTGCCTAAAAGAAGAGAGGTAACGATAAAAAGTTCATTTTCTCCCAAAAACAGTAATGTGAAAGTGAGCTCAAAAAACATACGTACGAAAATTCTAAATTTCTTGGAATTTTTTTTTAAACACCATACATTTATGTTGTGATCAGTTATATCACCGCATGACTGATCAATTTAAAAGAGGGTTATATACACCAATTTCGGAAGTCTTTCAAACGTAATTCGAAACTATCTTTTCGTCTCTTTCAAAAAAGTATCGAGTTAAAACTGCTTCAAAGAACAGACGAGCTACACAAGAAATTTTTGATATTTTTTAGATGAATAACGCTGATAGAAAAGAAAGAAAACGGTTTAAGTGTAATAAATTTTGGGCAACAAATTTTTCACATCATTAGTTATTGAATAATTCTAAAGTTAGAGGTCTTTAATTTGCGGTATAACAATCAAAGGTATTATAACAGCTATGCCAATATTTGAATAAAATGTTGAGAAAAACATCTGAAGTTTTCATTTGGTTATTTTGCACTATTTTCAAAAGCTCATAAATACAGCTCACAGAGGGAAAAACGGTGAACGTTGATAATAACGCCGTAGTAAAAGTTAGTCTACAATCACGCATTAGCTGAGCGATTTTGCGTTACGGACCGATGTTGCTGAATCATGAGGTATTGATATAACATAGCGTCAGCGCATCCCACGTTTAAAGTTAATAATTTAGAATTTATTTTTTACATTTTCACAGATGCATGAGCTTGACAATAGCAAAATAAGGAAGTGATGAGTGAAGTGACGCGACAAATTGAGACTCAATAAAAAATACGGTATTTGCAGCATAAATGAAAGTCACTGGTTGAGCAATTTTGCTCTGACTATTGTTCGTACATATGTACATAATACGTTCTAGCATACAAGAGATCACATCGCACATTATCATAACTTTGGATCAAATATTAAGAAAATTTATTAATAAGCGAAAGCATTTCGTAACCATTCTTTCAGTATGTAATGAAGCAAACAATTACAGTTGGGACACAAAATGACGTGTTATTTTGGTCCGAAATTCTTTCATTGTTTGAGGGATTTTGATACTTTGTGAAAGTTTATTCCACAGTAAGGCGCCCGATAAGTCACAGAGCCTTCAGCCAAATGTCAGATGAACTCTAGTTGTAAAAAATTTTTCGGGTTGAATTTGAATTCCACTGCTGTGGCTTCAATCGATAAGGATCTATTTATGTTGTTATTCGTCTTCACGAACTAAAATCCTTTCCACTAATGAGGGATCAAAGGGAGATTTTCTCGATGTATTTAACAATGCGCTCTGTTCGTATTCTCATCATCGTATTTTTATATTTATCATAGTAAGCCTTTCCTCGTCATTCCAATGTTCCATAAATTATTCACAAGTTGAACAGATCGAATAGTTGGAGATTTAAAAAATTTCAGAGTAATAGGAATCGTTTAAGGTAGTTTGTCGGAGCATTTGTGTCACCACCAACTTCAATGTCAGCGACAACTTGGATTTCCAGCTTCAACAGGGAAGTAAGTCTACCTCAATCACATAATAGATTTACTATGGAAAAAGATAGGATTCTTGAATTACCTAGATCATCGAAGAAATGCCTACCATATCAGAGAAAAACTTACTACATCGAAGATAAGTCAGCGCTCGAAAGATCCTACGCGTGAATCAGTGAAATGGATAGGGCTCATGTGAACACAGGCAAATAATGACACTTATCTTGCTAGTAGGTTCCCGGTAGGCAATTGGAATAAAAACTTTATGCTCTTTAGCTAGACACTTGAATTATTTTCATTTAATGACTATAAGGAGATTTTCTTTAGATAGTTCCTCGTCATGCCCAAAGGGCAAGGATTAAGGGTGAAAACGTCAATTAGAGCGTCCTCTACTGTCTCATTTGGATTTGTTAGTTTTTATTTCTAGTCTTAAATGAAGAGTTTTACGAGGTGACTCATAATGTAGTTGACTTAAACATCATTTCTGGGATTTGCCTTTGGGTTCGTTAGAAGGAGAATGCGTATTGGGCTTTATGAGTGAGGAACCTTTCTTGCATGATCTTGAACGAGTGAAAAATTAAGGAGTACAGCCGAGTTTATTTAGGAGAGGGAGTGCATGATCTATTTTCTTCAATTTATTTTAGCATACCTCCTTCGCTCCGAAATTCATACATTTTTGTACCTTTCTTTGACGATATTGGGGTATGCCTCCTCATACTACTCTGCGATAACCAAAATTCAATAATTACAAATAATCTAGATTTTTAATTGAGCATTATTTTTATACGATGAAAAAAACACTAGGGGTCCGTTAATTTAGTTTCATGTTTTCTCCACATGAGATTCCAAGGACATATTTCGATCGAACCAAATGCCTAAATTTTTCATTTGTTCTGATGGCTTAATTTTATCAGTTCTTTCCGTTAGAGGTATTTTGAGAACAATTTTCATTGCATCTTTGGATCCAAAAAAAATGCAATGAGTTTTTTGTTTTAAGTTTGAGTTGATCTTGATCATACCATGATTACAGGTTCCTTAAGAGGCCTTCCGCTTTCAGTTATATCGGCGGTGTATAATTCAGCCACAGAATTTCTTTTTGCAATTTGAACATTATCTGCATACACTAAAATGCTTGTACAAGAAGGCATCGAAGGGAAACCATTAATAAAAATAGGAAACAACAGCAGTCCAAGAATAGATCCATGAGGAACACTTACATTGTTCCTCAGGGATCTAAGTTCTGTGGGAACCAAAAAACTCATCATGGAGCATAGCATGGTAATTTTTTTATCTATGCCTTCCACCTTCCAGGTACTGATCATGGATTTTCAGCAATACAATGGGTTGACTTTCTAAATTTTATGTGACAATTCGTTCCTATATTTATCCGAAAAATTGATCCTACCTTTCACGTTGTACCAGGAACTCGTTCATTTGTCGACTCTCGGTTATGCAAATGATTAGTTAATTCCTGATTTTATTAAGCCCTGTGATTCTCCCTGTTCGAAAAGGGAGAACGCGGTCATAATTTCACATTTTACCCAGGTGTCGGAAGTGGACGACCGGAGGCGACTGTCATTGCGTCCTAATGTTGGTTATAAGGCATTTGAAAAACCAATGTACGAAATGAGATTAATAAAGGCTTGATTAAAATCAAACACGTTTTTTCAGCCATGAATTTATGCTTACAATCTCACATTATCCCCCAACTTCGACAGCTTCTGCGCCACCAACCCAAGCGGGGTGGTGTGGTTCCTTACAACGTCACGGTCGCTTCACGAGTCAACTCTGGATGATTTTGAATCTTTCCGGTCAGATCACAAGAACTCACGCGTCGCGTTTCTCGACTTTGAGCTTCTACTGACGGCAACGCCTCTCCTGTCCTTGTACCAGTCAAAAAAATTCTGGAAGACTCGTAGGTTTTCAACCTATGAAAGTGCAACTAACAGCACCTTCTTTCCAATATTCTCATGGTGCATAAATTAATTTGAGTACGTTCAATTATTTTTCCAAATTCAAAGTATGTTCTATTTCCATTTTCAAACAATGCAGTCATCCAACTTTCAAACAGTTCATAAATTACTGTTGACATCGATCAGTTGACAAATATAACGCAGTGTCCGATAAAGCAATGAACAACTTCTTCCTGTAAGGAACAAAACTGTTAAGCACACAAGTGTCCTGAAATGACAATGGTTTTTTAGTTCATGTACACTGTAATTTTGAAGTCCTATGAACGTTCATAGAATAAAAAGTTTCCCATCGGTCTAGAATGTTTGAGCGATCGAAGACGTTAACGTAGAGAAAACAGCGCGTTCGTTACGATCCAAATGAACTGCAAAACAAAACTATTTTAAGGTTGAAAATTTGATTTTTATAGCACTATCTATGAGCTTTTATTTATGAGCAAATCAATCAAATGAAAAATTACTGTTGTATGTTTCCAAAATGTTTCACAATATTACTTCATAGCCAGTGTTTCATATGGGAGTTTGGAGAATGTAGGAATAATTGGAAAGGGCCCCTCTGTTACTGAAAGGTATTGTTTAATTTTTTCATTGACAAATTTTGATTGAAAAATTTTTCGAGTAAGAAATTCTAAAGTTAATTTTCTTGAACAAGTTTTGTAACCAGAGTAGTAAAAGATGATCCAGAGAAGTCATAAGGTCAAATTAAAATTGTACACTGACATCCCGCTCTTCAACCTCTCTGAAGTTGTTGACGTAGATCTGGACTCAGTAACCCTGCGCTGACTGCTGTGGAGTTGGTAATTTTCAGCACGATTAGCACTTCTTATCTTTAAGCTCTCAGCGTAATGTTTGCTCAACAAAGATTTAAAAATATAAATGAAACACATAACATGTCTATGTACTTTCTATGTTTCTCTTTCAGCTTACTTGCCCAATAACCTGAGCAACATCGGGAGACTTGCGGTTGTCTACAAATCAGGAGGACTCTACTCCGATCTTGACATCATCGCTCTCAAGACAGCACAAAGTTTGCCGAACTTCTTAGCGGTACTTGAACCTGTTTTTTAGTGTATACATTCATTTTCCTCTTCCTTCGTAACAGCACAGTTACAAACCTGGTATAATAAATAGGGATATAGAGCAGGAGATTCGAGCTTATGTTCGGTTTTTGATGAGATTTTCTGTACCACTTGCGAGACTATACGAGCGGTCAAGCTCGTACATAGTCTTCACTGGCCAAAGCTAGATCAAAATATCGACGGCAGTTCTGCATGAGCGAATACTATCAACATTTAAATCACCTACTCGCAAGACTTACTCCTCGGGAGTAAAATGCCTAATATATTTTACTCTCACATTCACAGTATTTCACTTCAAATTACGCTTAGAGACTTGTGCAGGGAACAGATGTTTTGTGTCCTATTGCATGTATGTTCCCATGTTCAGTAAAGTTGGCGTATGACTAACACTTGAGACTTAGGGTGCCCGCACACGAGTGACTTTTTAATGTCAGTTATCTCAACAAAATATTGTCACAATAAAAAAATTGTTGCAACGAAAAGTTGTAAGTGAGGCACACCCGCACACGAGCCACCAGATGGTGGCAACTATCGTTTAGTGTCACCATGGAAACTGTGGATGTGGCAGTGTCAGACCACTCTAGTCTGGAAGACACTAGAAAACCACGCCAGGTTCGTCAGATAAAAAAGAAAATTTGCCATCCCAGTATTGAGTATATTAATCATCATGAAAATGACAAGCACAGACTTTTCTTCTTTAATATAATAAATTTATTATTCAGATGTGAATAGGTTGTTAGAATAGCTTAAGCGTCTAACAGTTTATTTATGCACAATACTACCCCAAAACAAGTGACATTTGCAAAAACCTGGTGTTAACAAAGCCGATATGGCAACCTGCGACCTGCTGGGCGCTGGGTGGCGGCAACTAATAGTTGTCCATGTGAGAGCTCCCATTACAAATAACGTTCTCTATCGCCTGCAACAGTTGCCGACAACAATTGTATTGTCAGAAAATTGATCCGGTCGCAAACACCTCACAACTTTTTGTTGTCGCCTCACGAAAAATTGTCCGTGTGCGGGCAGGCTGAAGCCTATATACAACCGGCCAAGGTCGTATATAGGCTTCAGTGGCTAGACCAATGTGCCGGCGACAATTCCGTACGAGGTAATACTATCAACATTTGAATCCCATATCCGCTAGACTTACCCCTTGGGGGTAAAATACCTAACAGATTTTACTCCTACGTTCGCTACATTTCACTTCGAACCACGCTTAGAAACTCGTGCAGGAAACCGATGTTTTGTGTCCTATTGTGTGTATGTTCTTATGTTCAATAAAGTTACCGTATGATTACCACTTGAGACTTAATTCGCTTGTAGGACTGGAAGCATTACAGTTTCAAGATATTTGCACAAAAAACTCGTATTGCTATAGTTCACTTGTGGGATTTTAATCAATTAAAACAATATATTTTGGATACCTGCACAAAATATTTCAACTGTTACAAATTAACTTCAATGGTTTCCTCCCATATCCTATGGGTTATGTAATTTCCTTTTCGACAACTTTTTCTATTTCTCAGTATAGAACGCATCTTTCAGAAGTAACTAAGTTCGCTACCATTAACCGTCATTCAGGGTGTCAAAAGAATGAAAACTTTAAAATATTAGCGTTTTCGGTTGCTGCAGGTGTACCAGCAGGACGATGTCAACAACGCGGTTTTCCGCTTCGAGCCCGGTCACCCGATGGTGCTTCATGTGATGGTCTACGTCGCTGAGAACTATGACGTGAGTGCTGTGGTCCAGGCTTTTTACCTTCCGGCTAAGCCCAAAATAAGGTCAAATGTTACTCTCACTTCAATCAAAAATCGCTCCCGAGATCAGATTTAACGCCACAATCACGTGGCTGGCAGTGCCGGTGGCACCCACGTCAACCTCGCACATTCTCAGCGTACGTGTGCGAGTTCGTGTACGTGTATGGGTCGTCACCACCACTATTTGGCCACTATATGTATATGTTGAAAGTAAACTTTTTTTCATTAGCTAACTTTTTCGATTTAGGCCTTATTTTTTTTTTTAATTTAAAAAAAAACTTTTTTGGTACATTTTTATGGATATTTCAAAAAAAGACTAGAAATTGAGTTTTTATGCTAGAACAAAACCAAACACAGTTTTAGAATCCTTGGAGCATTTCTAACTGAAGTACGGTAGAAAATTTAACATTTGTAACTTTTCGTTCTTTTTATATGCGATTTTTTATCACTACGCAAATATACACCAATTATGACTTTGGTGCTTGATAAAAATTTTTTTTTTTGTACAATTTGGAAGTTTGCTACCGTACTTCTGTTAGAAATGTTCCAAGGATTCTAAAACTGTCTTTGTTTTTGTTCTAGCATAAAAACTCAATGGCAAGTCCTCTTTTGAATGTTGAAAGTTAGATGTTTTGAGTATAAGCCATAAACAAAATTTTTTGTTGAGGTGTAATATAATGAATAATTTATGTAATTGAATGTTGTTTTCATTTTTATTTCGATAATCTCCATGAACAACTTCATTTTCACCATGTGAATTGTAATTGAAAAAAAATTTAAAAATAATAAAAATTATTTTTTATATATAAAAATTATGAACTTTTCAATTTGTAGTCTGATTACCATGAAATTTGACAATTATATGTAATTTTAAAATATGAACACAATTTCATCTATTCATTTTTTTGATTCAGGCCTTAGTTTTCTGAAAAAAATAGACATATTGATTTTTTAGTTCATTTATATTGATATTTCCAATGAATAGAACTCATTGAGTTTTTATGCTAGAACTAAACCAAAGACAGTTTTAGAATCCTTGAAGCACTGTAAGCAAAGAAACAGTTTTAAATTTTTCATTTCTTGTTTGGTTTTCTTTTTATGTGTGGTCGAAACGGGGTCGAAAATTCAGGATTTTTGGTCCCCTTCCCCCCCCCTGGGGGAGGGGGATCTATTGTCCGTAGCGCCATAAAATTTTAGGACCAAATAGTCCACCACCTAAGGGTCCTTTTCCAACAACAAAACGAAAAAAGCTCACCGGACCGACAGGGGCCTGGCAGGGGCCTAGGTTGACCTCCTTCAGCAGCTGCCACACCGCCCACACGTCGCTGTGTGACATAACTCTAGTGCGAACGTTCATTATTGTATAGCTCGGCAATAAAAGTATCATTAAGTAATGGAATGAAATACTATATTTTTCATTTTACACTTAAAAACCACAGCTGTTTTAAATGATACACATTAAATAATGAGTTGAACAAAATAACAGCACAGTTACTGCGATACTACAGTACGTCATAATGTATTGCTCGTATGTCACAATGTATTGTTAACAATGCAAATATCAGTTTCTATTATAAATCGGTTAATTCGAGCAATTACCAAGTGTTTTATGATTTCAAATAAAAAAAAGATATTCGTGTGCTGAAGAGCTTTGCAAGTTGCCTTCTATGCATATTTACGCCAAATGAATTTGATTGCTTTACTTAGAAAATTTTTCTAAAAAATTTATGTGCTCATATCAAGATGTTTAATAGTCACGTCCCTCTCGTTTAATATATATCTATTTGCAAAATAAATGAACCTTTATATTCTCATTGGTGACAAAGCTTGACGCCAACACCTTTTTCGTTCGCATCACGAAATTTTGTACAGCCTCTGTACACACCCCTTCCCCTATCCTATATGACATACTAGTATAATGGTCCATCAATACCGAATTCTTTTCAGTTGCGCTGGCGATAATAAGATAGTTTCTAAATAAATTATAATGCTTGTGGCCATACTATTTAATGCTACAAAGTTAGTTTATTTTTTCTGTCTTTACGAGACAGCTAAAATATATTAGACAATATTTCATGTCATTTTCAAACTTCCTAAATAATTAATAAGAAGTATATTATTTGATATCACTCTCTATTTATAAAAAGCAACGTTTCGATGTACGAACATCATCATCAGGCTGAAAAATACAAGTAAATTTTACAGTCACAATACTAAGAAATGCAAATCAGAAGCAAAAACTGAATCAGACATGATAAAAAAAAACTAACACAGATCACATTGCAAGATGACTAGAGGCAAATAATTTGTACAATAGGAATTCGGATCTCTAGATGACTGGCTAATATTGAGCAACAGCTGCATGATTTATCAAAAACAACGTTTTGATGTTTAATATCATCATCAGGCTGAAAAATAGCGAGTAAATTTTACAGTCACAATACTAAAAATTGCATCACATATCAAATTTTTCATGATATCAAATTTTGTAGGGAGTGTTTTAGGAAAGATGATAAGTAATTTTTTTATCTTTTAACGCGTGATGAACTAGAAAAATATCGTAAGGTCGAAAAATTGGAAAAGTAAATTATTAATGAAAGACAGTTACATGTAGTGATATTTGTTTGAATATGTGAAACATTATTTCATTATTCATTTATCTTATCATTACTCTTTATTTATTTATTCTTATGCATCGTAACTTTCATTGTTTTTTATTAACTTAGTTACGATGCCTTTATTATTGAGCCAACCTGTAAATAATTCCGCTAAGAAACATGTGAAAGAACATTTTTTTGACAGCATCATTGCATACTATGAGAATTAATGAATTTTAGCATTTGGTACATTTCTAGATACATTTAAAGATAAATTCATTTTTCTTTTTACTTTTTTTAATTTTCCTCATCTTTCCCTTCGCCGGTAGACGCACGAATTCAAAACTATCTGGTAATTTAACTCCTTCCATATTGCATTTAAGCTCACACTGCGTAAGGCTATTTCCAAATCAAGACTGACACTGTTTTCTAAGCAAGGCATAATCTAACTGCATTGCGACATCTGGTAACCCATTATAGTTCGACGATACAACGACTTCTGGCAATGAGATAAACTCTGGATCAGTACACATGACGCACTCTCCACGCACACGGACGCTGCAACACAAGTACACGACAATGTGCGAGGTTGACGTGGGTGCCGGTCGGTGCTACACCGTGATTGCGCGAAAATGTCCACTTCACTATAGCATCAAGCTGCATAACATTTGTCGTGCGTGAAGCCACGCAAAACATAAAGACTCGAAACGTACTTCTTCTACAGGGACTACGAATGTGAAAAGAAAAACGGGAAATCACTTGATCCTCCCATTCTACACCATCTATTGTCATAACTAAGTTTTATGAAGAAGTATCGGTCTCATTTATTTAAGTCATTTCAGCAATTTAAACAATTTATTTACCCCAAACGAAACAGAATTAGATTATTTTGTTAGTTTAATACAATAATCAAATATGAGTACAGCTTCCCGAGGGCCCGAATAAGTTTAGCGACTTCAAGGGCATCCTACCATCAACGCTATTCTTAGGTGTACAGTATTGTTTAACCTAATTCACTCAACCTAGTTACGCATTAGACTGAACAATATATTAGTTAACTCAATATGCGATGTTTCATTTTACAAACGTTTAAGGGAAGCGAACAGTTTTTTGGGGCCCAAAACTGAAAATGAGATTTTTGCTTGAAAATGCTCCTAAACCCTTCCTCTATCATGTAGAAACGTCATTTGTCCCGTGTTGGCAACTCAAACCCCATAATTACCCCCAAAGTGCCCCCCTCCCCTGCAGTTGCGCTCAGAGAGACCAACTGCGGCTCTGCTTAGCTCTGGTTGGTTGGTTCAAAAGTTTTTTTCTTCGTTTGTAGACAACTGTCCATTCATTAGAGAGGTTTAGTGGTCTCTTGACCTTCTTAGTGAGTGGTTTTGTGCTTGTCCGTCCTTTGAAATGCCTAGAATATCAAATGCAGCTTTTCGCTCTGGCCGAAGATGCAATTTCAACTTTGAGGGGCAATTTCAGCTACAGCTTTTCACCTATGGAGGAAATCTTTTTTGCATCGTAAAGATCGAGGTGGGTACTATGAATATCCGATGTAGTTTTTTGATAAGTTGATCGGAAATTTTTTTATTGCAAAAAAAATTGAAATTGAGTTATAAAAATTTTAAATATAAAAAAAAATTTCTGAAGGGAGATCAAAAAACTGTCTCGAACATATTTAGATGTGTTCAATGTGAATCGAACAAAAAAACTAATTGCCTCTATGTACAACATTGGCGTAGAAATTGAAATTTTAAGAAATTTGCCTCTGGGTGCGGGGGAGGGGGTGGGTGAAGGGGGTGTGGGTAAATTCCTGAAACTTTGTTGGCTATAAATGTTTATTCGAATGTTATGAACATGCTGTGAATTCCTCAGAGCTTATTTCACTACGGAAGTATTTCTTTTTAATTTTTGAATATTTCATTGGGAAAAACCGTTCGGGGCCCTCTGCAGTTTGAAGCAGGTATTAGTGACTTATTAGTGGTAATGACTTATTAAATCTATGGAAGACTTATCTGAAATGTTTTAGACTTATTAGTAGTGTATTAGTTTGTAAGTTCTGATGAAAAAAATATGAAATCATATAAAGGAAACAATGTGTACTCTGCACTATGGTGTCTGGTAACTTTGACTGTCATTTTCTCAAAATATGGTTCATAGACTTTGACGGGCAATTTCTCCTACAGTTTTGAACCTATTGAGAAGATATTTTTTGCATCGTGAAGAGCAAAATGAGTGCGATAAATGATAGAGAGAGTTTTTTTGAAAAGTTGATTGAAAATTTTTTTATCGTCCATTAAAAAATGACTTTTTAATATTTAAATAGTTGTAAATTTTTATTTTTTTAGCATAAACAAAAAACCTTTCATAGTTATCGTAGATATTTTGATCATGAATCGAACAAAGCATTTGTCTCTATTTACAATATTAGCTGAGAAATTGAAATTTAAAAAATATTCCATGGAGGGGGAAGGGGAGGGGGGTACGGGTAAATTTCAAAATTTTTAGGCCTACAACTGTCTATTTGAATGTTATAAACATGCTGTGAATACCCGAAAGCTTATTTCCCTCCGAAAGTATTTGTATTAATTTTTCTAAGAATTCATTGGAAAATTCGTCCGCTTCCCTTAACCTAATTCATCTAACCTAGTTACGCATTAGACTGAAAAATATATTAGTTAACTCAATATACGATGTTTCATTTAACAAAATAGTTTATATGGGTTAGATGTTAACAATATATTCTAGAAACAATTTAAGAACAGACTGAAGATCAACGACATTAACCATGGCAAATAACCCTATCAGGATGAGTCATGTTAGAGAAAAGATAAAACTTGGTTATCTCATATGACTAATAGTCCGATAGGAAATGAGATTCATGATTTATTTTGAATGCTTTGTAAGAATTCCTTTCACGGATCTCTGCGGAGATTAGGTTCCAAGTTTTAGTTCCAACGAAGAGGATGCTGTGCTGTGACCGAGCTTTTGAATAATAAGGAAGCATAAAGTTACTTCTATTAAGGGTTAAATGCTTGTGTTGACCAGTTTGTGCAGTTAATAATTGTTTAAGGTTATTGTCGCCATCATTGGTCAATATTTTATGCACGAAAGTACATCTGGAGAGTTTATGGAGATCCGTAAATTTAAGTACTTGTAAACTATTAAATGAATCATTTGTATGAGCATTAAAGTTTAGTTTTTATCGCTCTGATGGCTCTTTTTGGCAGAGTGAAAAGTGTGTTGATTTTATTTTTATCAGTTCCGTGCCATGCTTCTATTCCGTATTCTAAGTATGGTGAAATGAGCGCATTTAATATAAATTTGATTCGTTCAAATTACGATATGAGTAAGTTTCAGCTTGTGGCTTGGTGCAAGTGACAGACATTTTTCTAAATAAGAAAAACTGGAAAATAATCTGATAAGTGGTAAGTAATTATTTCAGTAAAATATCAGTTGGATCTGTCATAAAGATACTGTCGAGCAGCGTAGCAGATTCTGAAGTTATCCGTGTGGGCTTAGTGATAATCGGTAGGAAAGATTTTGATTGAAAAACATTTAGAAAATTTGAGATTGATTCACAGCTTTCATGTTTCAGTAGATTACAAGTTTAATTGAAGTCACCGCAGATTATTATGTCATTGTATAAAGACCTGTTAAACTGCGACATATTACAATTGAACTCATTCAGGAAAGGTGCAGGACAAGCTTTGGAGGCCTATGCATCGTTCCAAGCATAATCCGTTAACCATTTTTAGTCAGTTCTATGAATAGTGACGTTATATGATCCCGATTCATACTTGCACTTGCCATGACTCTCGAGTCTATGTGCGTACTGATGCCTCTGCCGCGCTAACTTTTATTGCGTGGTGAGTGATGGGTATGATAATTTTGTGTTTGGATCATGCCTTTAGTTGAGTCATCTAGCCAGCTTTCGGTGAAGCTATTTACGTCAAAGTTACACTTAAGTTCAGTAACAGTACATTGTATCTCTTCCAATTTTGGAAAGAGTGACCTACAGGTCCAACACAGCAGCGAAAAATCATTGCGAGTTGTTCGCATCGATTCATTGAATTTTAATCGCATCGATTCATTGAATTTTAATATATTTGTATAATCGAAGTTTCTAGTTTCGTTTAGGTTTGGACATAGTCTTTTCAAAAGGTTGAGATCAGAGTCAATTTCATCGAATACGTCAGCTTGTTCAGTCATTTAAAATTAATAAGCAGTAAGTAATTTTCAGTGGAGAAAAAAGAAAAAAATGAAAACAAAGCCAAGATAAAATTAAAGATATTCCTACCTAAAACTAGCATAAAAAGTGAAAGAAAAGGTAAAAAAATCTAGCGTGATTTCGTAAGAAGTACACGCACTCAGTCCATGAGTGACAATATTGGAGTTCATAAATTGCTCTTAATGTAGTTACAACATAAATTGTTCTCAATGTAGTGGAAAGTACAAACTGCTGAAGGCATTGTTGCAAAGTTCACAAACATCAGGTAGTCTCCGCATTAAAGAAACTAGAGATGAAATACTATAAAATTATAGGTAATGAAATTGCAGTATCAAGTTATAATATTGAGGTGACATCAACATGATATATAAACAGCGACAGTGACATGTTTTAAAAGTGATATGTTTAATCATATATTAATTGAAATTGATTTTTGGAGGTTAGTAACAAAGGTTACATGCAAATAATAACCTGACCGGTAAAATTTTTTTAAAAAAAGGTGGGAGAGTGAACAAGGTGGAAATCAAAGGGACATCTGACTCAAATGTCTTGGGAAATACAGAGACGCGATTCTGACATTTCTGAATCATTTCTGTGGTAATGTAAGTGACTTGAAATTCGACTAACAGTCAGTAGGGTACTAGTCACTAATCACCCATAACCTGTTTCGATGACATGACCAATTGTTGCATCAGATATTGGTCGAGCTCTTCATGGGTGTTAATCGGGTCAATTTCTTGGATCCGGTTTTCCAGGGATAGAAGCGTAGACGCCAATGCTTCCGTCCTGACTTTCCGGAATTCCAATTTTCTCCGGGAATTTTCTTCTGATCACTCTCAAAGTGTGCGTAATGTTAGCTCGTGATGGTATAAGATACTCATTTATGAAGAAATTGTTTTTTTTCTTTCGACTGGCGGTCAAAATCTCGCGCTTCTTGTTATACTGCTTTAGTTCGAAAGTAATGTTTCTTCGATCCTCGTTCCCAGTTGCAGGTTTTTTCCCCATTCGGTTTGCTGACGTGATGTCGGAATCACTGAGGTCGATGTTGATTTTGTCCTTTAGAAGTTTGCGGACTGTTTCTTTACATTTTTCGCTTGTATGTGAGTGCGGTATTTCCCCCAGAAAGACGAGGCTGCACTTCCTGTTTTCTATCTCTTTACCCTCATCATTTTCTCTAAGCGATCTAGATGGGAGACTAGGCTATTTATTTTTTTTCTTTGGTCTTCGAGAATTCGCTTGTGTTCGGATTCTTTTTCCGTTAGTGTTTCAAAAAATCTTTTAATGTCTTTTTGTACTTTTATCATTTCACTTTGAAATGGTGCCATTACTAAGTCGAATTATTTTATTAGAATAGAGACCACTTCCTCGCCTTCTTTTGTTGAGCTTGATACATCAAGATATGAACCAAACTTTGACTCAGACTCACTGTTGATGTTGCGTATTTTGTTTTTGGGCGTCATTTTGAAGATTGAGGGAGCTGAGTTCCTTGTAAAGATGAGGGTTGGACACTCTTTTTAGAGGGAATATTATACATTTTGTTCGATAATTTTGATCATGATAACTTTAATTCACATTTGGATCCTCATGGTGAGAGTGGGTACTCTTTCAGGTTAGAAATTCATGATTTCTAACCAATGAAGGCACTTTGTTTATGAGCAAAAACAAGGAACGAACTCACTGCACGGAGTCACAGAGCTATCTTATCTTATCACGGAATTATTACGGAGTTATTCGATCCTTAATTAACGAGACCTACTACCCTGGAGTTCCCCTATTTACCAAATCTTAGAAATTTCACTGGTCACGTTTTTTTTTTTTTGCATCTAGAGGAACGAAAATGCATACAGATATGTAAAATAGAATTCTAAAAACATTTGCTCCTATAAAAAATTTCGATTTTCTCAATGGAAAATAAAGTTATTGTGCAAAAATACAAATTATATAAATTAGCTCAGAACACTACTCCTACAATTTTCAATTTAGAACCTTGATTTTGGTCTCATTCGGCGCAGAAATTTGTAGGAAGTAATTCTAGCGCCATATTTTGGACTATCTCGAACACTGTGGGTATGCTGATATCGATTTTAAAAAGCTCCTCTGAATCACAATGAAAAAGATGAAGCATTCTGAATAAATTTTTACTAAATCGTGACGTTAAACGCATTCGAGCAACTTATAGTAGAATTTCAGAAATTTTTTGGTCTGAAATGCGGATAGATTTTCAGGGTAAAGGTCAAATTCTAAACCGCGGAGTGATATTTTCGACTTAGAAGTTTCGTTTTCCCACGTGGTACAGTGGCGGTGTTACAGGCTCGCGGTGGTACAGTGGTTAAGGGATCGGCCTTGCATGTTGGAGGCCCGGGTTCGTATTCCGGCACTGGCGCGGCGATTTTCCCCGTTGGGTATAAGGGAGAGCTCAAGCACAATACCCCACTCAACCCAGGTGTCGGAAATGGGGACCGGCTTCACGGGGGAACCGTCATGGTGTCCTATATATAGGGTTAGTTATAAGACATTTGAAAAACCAATGCTTAAGATCATATGTATCAGGCTTGATTGGAAATAAAGCATCCTAAGATGCCGATGTTTAAAAAAAAATCGTTTAGAAAAATATATCTACCTAAAAATAAATTATTTAAAAAAAAAATATAAGCTATATTTAAATAAAAGAATAATGCTAAACCTAATATTATATAACCTATAATGGTGGGTGAATTACCTAAATCTTAATGTAATTTACAATTTTAGGAAAATATCGGTATCTAATGCCATTGTATATCCTTGGTAAAATGCTACGTCCTGGGTAAATTGTGACATCCTGGTGAAAATGCTACATCCTAAGTATTTAGGATGCTATATCCTGGGAAAATTTAAAATGACGTTGCAACAGCAAGTCGCCTTATATTCCAGGGCAAGAAGTGGGGCCACAACGGACCTAAAGCCATCACAAGAGTCGCGAAAAAATTTGGTTGCGTCACGACGGAATCGATGAAGAATCGCGCTCCAATCCCAGGTGAGGCGACGGTAGAAAAACATTTAGATGATGAACTTAAGTTTGCAACATAGTCAAACAAAACATGATTAATAATTGCAAATTGAAATGATTACCATCAGAATACCATGTAGTTTCCTCGAGTAGCTACGAGTACACTTGGTATTTTTACTGATCATTTGTGAGGAAATCTATACGTAGGCAACTCTTTAATGACCTTTGACCTTTGATGATCTTTAATATTATTAAATTTCAAAAGCCTATCTAAAATGTACATTAAATAAACGGACTTGATATTTTCCTCTCTTTAACAATATCCTTCAGGCTTTACTTAGCTTCATAACCGTTACCTATATACTTCTAGTAGTGTCCATATAGTTTAAAAAAAACTCAAAATGATGGGAAATTATTTGGTAGTATTATATCAGATTATAATTATACCCTAGCTTGAACTTCCCTGTCCTCAAAAAAGGTGTTCTCCGAGAGAGAAACGAGGAAGGTACCATCATGAATGAAATTAAGCGAACGAGAAAGGTGTGCCATAATACCATGAGAATAAACACAGTGAGATCAAGAAAAGTTTACGAAAAAGGATAAAAGTTGGAGTAGGAAGTACTGGTGCAAAGAACAGCTGCGGATCATAAAGAGAAAGTTTGCAACAAAAAACATTATTTCAATACAAAAGAGGCCTACCTAACTTTTAACTCGGGTTCTCATCTTAGAGCGCTAATTCACCTTTCTTCAATAGTTGTATCCACTTGAGGGGAATTATTAACGAAATCGAAGATTATTTACCATAAGCATGCACATTACAACAAGTAAGATATAAGAATATACTCAATGTCTGAAAGACAATTTAAGCGAGGCTTCTATGACAACCTATCAAAAGATGAACCAATGCAACTGTAAACTATGGTAAGTAACTTAGTGTATTCATTGAGGCTATTTAAACAATTTAGACAAGTTGTTTAATATAAGTGAAACAGAGGCAGATTGTTTCTTAAGTCAAGTACAATGGTCAAATTTGAGTATAACTACCTGTGGGTCCTAATTAGTTCAGCGACTTCTAGGGCATCCTATCATCAACGCTATTCTAACGTGTACAGTAATGTTTCACCTAATCCTCCAAACCCAGTTACACATTAGACTGATCAAGATATTAGTTGACTGAATATGCGGTGTTTCATTTTACAAAATATTTTATTTGGGATAGATGTTAACAATATATTATATAAGCGATTCAAGAACAAACTGAATATCAACGATTTTAACCATTTCAAATTGCATTACAAATGACCAGTCATGTAGGAGACGAGATTTGACTTATTTGTACGAACTACTTTCACGGATCTCCGCAGGGATTGAGTTCCAAGTTTTAGTTCCAACGAAGAAGATACTGTGTTGTGACCGAGCTATTGAATAATAAGGAAGCATGAATTTACTTCTAATACGGGTTAAATGGACGTGACGACCATTTTGTGCAGTTAATAAATGTTTGAGGTTATTGTCACCATCATTGGTCAATGTTTTATAAATAAAATTACATATCGAGACTTTGTAGAGATGCGTAAGTTTAAGTATTTGTAAACTTTTGAATGAATCATTTGTGTGAGCATTATATTCTAGATTCTTTACCTCTTTGTTGTTTTTTTTTTTGCAGAGTAATAAGTATATTGGTTTTATTTTTCATCAGTTCCGTGCCATGCTTCCATTCCGTATTGCAAGTCCGGTGAAATGAGCGTTCGGTAAAGCATTCGCAAAGCTGTTTCAGGCAGGATATTTTTAACTTTATTTAGGATTCCGATGGATTTTGATAACTTAGTATTCATATGGGCGATGTGCTCTTTGAAGGTCAGATGTTTCTTTATTGTGATGCCCAGGAACTCAAATGAGTCGATTTCTTCGATTTCACCTTCGCCAATTTTAAAGCGTGGGAGAGGTATTTTTTCTTGTATGAGGATATGATATATTTAGTTTTATCGATATTATGGCAAATTGTATACGCTTTTAAGCCACAATGAAATCTTTTGGAGTTCGTTATTTATATACTCCGCAATTACCGCAGGATTTTAGTTAGGAAGGACCGTAGAAACCGTGCTGTCATCGGCAAGAATTATGAATTTGAAAATTAATGTAGATTTAATCATATCATTGATAAAAATTAGAACCTGGAGAGGCCCAAGGACAGTTCCTTGTGGAACTCCAAGGCCAATTGTCTGTAGGTCTGATTTTGCATCGTCAATGACAACTTATTGCTTCCGATTTGTTAGGTATGATCTGAACCAATCATAGGCAACCCCTCGAATGCAATAACAATGTAGTTTCGAGAGTGATATGTTGTTGTCCACACAATCGAATGCTTTTCGAAAGTCGAGAAATACAGGCTTTCCTTCATCTATATTAGAATAAAGGTATTGTGAATGATTTAATATAGCCTGTGTGGTTGATTTTTTCAACGACAACTAAATTGTTTATCACAGAGAAATTATTTTTATTCCAAATAAGAAAACACTTTTTATATACAATTTTCTCGAATACTCTGCTAATAATTGGTGGCACAGAGATAGTTCTGCATTTGTTTACACAGGTTTTTTCACCACTTGTAACAATAGGGGTTACTCTAGCAACTTTGAGGGAGTTTGGGAAAGTGCCTAGGAGGGTAATAATATCGGAAATGAGCGTGGCTATTATATCAGCAATAACTTTAAAGACTTTAGTCGGAAACGTTTGTAACCTACTCGATTTATTTTTTAGTTTGTTTATGCGCGCAATTACATCGGAAGTGTTGGTAGGCGTAAAGAAAAAAAGAGTTGTGTTCACGAATACGATCCATGTATTCCAGATGATCAGTAGGTTCACATGGAAAACCATCAGCTATAGTTTTCCCTAGGTTTATGGAGAAATTGTCAACAATATTAGCAATGTCTTTCTTCTCATGGTATTTTACATTATCTTGAACGACAGATCCAATATTTTTCTCATCAGCGATATTCTGTTTATGGCGAGAATTAAGCAGGCGCCAAGTATTTTTAATGTCAGTTGTAAAGGGGGACTTTAAAGCAGAATCGGGAAAATTCTTGGCTTTTTTTATTGCTTTATTCGCTAGAGTAAAGCATACATCACAAGTTGTCAAATTTGCAGAACGATCTGAGCATCGTAAGTGGGGAAATGGGGTTGGGAAGGAGAGGGGCAGGGGTTCAACCAGCAACCAACGCCGACCAGCAGTTCATGTGCTACGCCCCTGAATTTTTTTGAGGTTATTATTGCTCTATTTAATACAGAAGTCTTTAATTTACAAGCTAGGGAAGGTTCAGAACGTTTTGTGCTTCGAGAGAATGGGAAACGAGGAGGGAAGGGAGTGGATTCGAATACAGCTGCTAGCACCGGACAGCCCCCGCATTTGACACGAACCAGAAATACTTCGATTTTGCCATGTTGATCTATTCAACACAGAACTCCTTCGTTTACAATCTAGCAAAGGTACACAACGCTCTTTGCTCCGCAAGAAGGGAGAAAGAAGGGGGGGTAGGGGAGGAGCGCGTCAAGAAGGACGCCGCAGCGGGCGCTCCTGGAGCGGAGATACGTATCTATGACATACCAGTTCCATTCGTATCAGTGATATCTGTGGTACCAGTTCCTTCGATGAACAATGAAACACTTACAAGAAAGATATTCATATGTTCAGATGGCTGTTAACCGCGTCAATTTTTCCTTGCAATATAGCTTGCAAATGAAAAAATGAAAAATTACAGAAAAATGCGCTTCCTGAACAGTTGAAGGTAATTAAAAAGTTCAAAAGCTATCTACTCCAAAAGTTATTATCGTTAAGCAATGATTTAAGTATTATTGAATGCGCAAAGAGTTGCTGCATGGCTAGACACGGGTTCGTGTTGAAATTCACAGTATTTTTTTGTTACATCGAACAATCTACGGAAAGATGCATAACTTTTTTAAGAAACATTTGAAATTTCATAAAAAAACTATTGTGAATTTCAGAACGAACCCACGTCCAGCCATTCAGCAACTCTTTGCACATTCAATGAGACCTAAATCACTGCTCTACGAAAATAACTTTCGGATAAGATAGCTTTTGAAAATACCCTATTTTTTCACCCATTTTCTCTCATTATCTCCGTAATTATTACGAAAATAGGAAAAAGTGTGAAAACAACTCCCACTTATTTTCAGAAATCCATACGTATGCGAAATTTCATTGATCTAGATCCCATACAACAAACGTGACAGCCCTTTCCTTGAGTCTGCTTTGACGTCCTCCTTAAATTGAGTAAACTTGAGCGTAAAGGAGCTTTTTTGATGTCTGGTTTGTTACATAGTTTTCGAATCTGTTATATATTTGTCTAGATATTCGCCCGTCACAAAGGAGGGCTTGGTACGCTTGAAGTTTCTTTGTATTTATTAAAATGTCTTCAGTGATTCAGGGTTTTTGCCTATTTTTTGGTGTGATTGTACGAGTTGTAATTGGACAATACTGGTTGTGTGTGGCCATTATGGTTTCAGTCAACTTTACTACTGTTTCATCAATGCTCGTGGCACTATTGTTATGTTGAGATATGTGCAATGTTGGCACAAATTCTTCTAGAACGGTGCGCATTTCTCCCAAATTTGATTCGTTTACTTTACAATATGAGTAGGTTTCAGCCCTCGGCTTGGTGCAAGTGACATGGACATTTTTCTTAATAAGAAAAACTGGAAAATTATCTGTCAGAAGTAATTTTGACGTCAGAAGTAATTATTACAGTGAGAAAATCAGTTGGGTCAGTCATGGATATATGGTCGAGCAACGTAGCAGATTCTGAGGATATCCGTGTAGGTTTTGTGATGATCGTAAGGAAAGATTCAGACTGAAAGACATTTAAGAAATTTGAGATTGGTTCACAGCTTTCATGTTTCAGTAGATCATAATTAAAGTCACCGCTGATTTTTATGTCACTGTATGAAGACCTGTTTGTCACGAAACGTAGGGGTGCGTCTGGTGCCTCCCCCCCGTATTCGTAGTGAGGGATTTAAACCTCATGGTAGAAAAGGAAATGGAAAATTCAGAGCGGAAGAAACACAGAAGGAGACATGATAGAACAGCTAGGTGGAAGTAGAGACATAGTAGCTACTGATCTGCTCACCCCCTTCAGTCCTCAGGTCAACACGGGAAAATAATACAACTACTGAAGCATTTATGCTCGTCATAGCCGTGTGGCTTTCGGGCCTGACTCCGTGCGGGAAACACGGGTTCGAGTCTCAGCGCTGGTGGCGATTTTCTCTGTTGGGTATAGGAGAAAAAATCCTAATCACAATACCCCACTCTACCCAGGTGTCTGAAATGGGTACCGGTCTTTGACCGGGGGAAAGCGGCATGGCTTCCTGGTGTTAGTTATAAGGCATTTGAAAAACCAATGTAAAAGGTGATATGTTGCATGCTTCAATTGGAAATAAAGCATCCGTAGATGCCGATGTTTGTTTTGTTTATGATTAATTTATTTTTAAAAAAGCAAATGAATACGAGAATGGCCTGAAGCATCCTAAACAAACATAAAAAGATTTACGAAACCCAATCTTGGCGGAAACACTTCGCGCGCCACTCTGCAACGCAAACACAACCGATGCACGGTAGCTAGAAACACAGCCTACGCAATTCCAGGCGACACTGGTGCGCGCGAATAGGCCCAAAGTACGGAATTGCAAGTATCTCTTGGCGCCTGTAAACATTGCCACGCTTAGCCGCCTCTATCACTTCCCTGATGTAGCTGGGCAGACGGCCATGCAATGACGCCTCGGTTCGGTGTGCGCCATCTTGTAGGCAGCCCAAGCTGCACTTCGTTGAGCCTCCCAACCCTGAGAACAATGGGCAATCTAAATTACTTGACAGACAAACTGACGTATTCACGTCAGTTTGTACTTTTTGTACTAAACTTCTGAATTAATGTGACCTTGTTTTTTTCATGCATTTAAATGAAAATAAATACGTTCAGTAGGAATCTAGTTTATTTAGAATGCCCATTGTTCACTTGACAGACAAAATTCGCCTCTCCCCACACAATAGACTTTTAACTAACTCTCTCACTATATTTTAATTTACTGTGCGTTCACCAAAGAATCTCATTTAACACGAATTCCATATGAGAAATAACCCCATTTTACCCCAGATTAAAAAACAAAACACCCTGCTTGAGAACAAAATGACAGAGCAAATAAAAAAACATTACACCTGCTTAAGCTTGAAACACAATCTCTGATTGCTGACTGTCCTAATCGTTTAAGAACAAAAATTAATATTCTGGTTGATTTAAATTCTATCACTTCCTAACACACAAAAGCTTGCTCACCTCCCGTCGGTAGCTCTCTGGGCCTACATCTTGCACGGAACCAGGCAAATGCAGAAATAATCCGGCTCATCCCTCGCTATACTTATATAGGTCAACCCACGACTGACGCGCACTGTGGGCTGTGCGGATGCCCGCGCAAATCCCGCTTCTCCTATTGGCTCGTTCTTGAGCGTCACCTCTCTATGCTTACGTGTCCCTCACTTCCATGTAGTATTACTACACACAGCCCTCTCAAAAACTTTTTAGAATCCCAAAATCAATTGTTCCCTTACTTTTAGAGAATTAAATTTAACCCTTTACTTTTCTATGCTATGTATTCATGTTGCAATCGGTTCTTCAAGTATACAGTTCTACGCACTAGCTCTCAATACATCTCTTATCCCCTACGTACTCCTCCCTTCTCCTGAGGTAAGGCACATACGTATACCCTCTCTCGGACTACGGACGCATATGGCTGTTTTTTGGCTCGCTTTTCTGCTGGCATACATATATATATTACCTACTCAACATGAATCATAACATGTTGAACTGCGACATAATTCGTTGAGCTCATTTAGGAAGGATACAGGACAGGCTGTAGGAGGCCTATACACCGTTCCAAGCATAATTTGTTTACCATTTCTAGCCTGTTCTACGAATAGTGACTATATGATCCCAATTCATAGTTTCACCAGCAATGAGTCTCGAATTTATGTGCTTAGATATGTACGAACAGATGCCTTCGCCCCGCTTATTATTGCGGAGGGAATGGTGACTATGATAATTTTCCACTCTAACCATGTTTTTGGTTGAGTCATCTAGCCAGCTTTCCGTGAAGCTAATCACGTCGAAGAGACACTTTAGTTCAGTAATAGTACATTGTATCTCTTCCAATTTTGGAAACACAGGAGCGAAAAATCATTGCAAGTTATTCGTATGATTAAATTTTGATAAATTATTGTATTCACAGTTATCACTTTCGTTTAGGTTTGGATATAGTCTGTTCAAATGATTAGGATCTGGATCAATTCCATAGAATATATCAGTGTGAGAAGTCATTTAGAATTAGAAAGCAGTAAGTAATATGTTACTCAGAAAAAAATGAAATACAGAGTCAAGATTAAAAAAGTATTTCTACCTAAACCTAGCTAAGGAAGTAAGAGAGAAAAGAAAAAATCGAGCGCAATTTCGTGGGTACACACATACTCAGTCCGTGAGCGAATAATATAAAATTTCAATAATCACAACATTGGTGAATAAAAATTGCTGAAGGCGTTGTCGCAAAGTTCACATACGTCAGGTAGTAAGTTTTAAAAATTTTGGCGACAGTGACATATCATATCAGTGACAGTTACATGTTATGAAAGGAACATAACTGATTGAGTTGACAGTGATATATAACGGAACTAATTACTGTCTACAACATTTTTGTTTCTTCTTTTATTGCAGACATAATGAATTGTATTTTTGAACTGATGATGGAGCTGGACTCCGAAATGTTTTCCAATTAAATATGATTAATTTACTTGGAATTTTCTTCGATTTTAAGTTTTTAATCAAGTTGCGACTTAAGCAAACTACTGACCCGTTCAGATTTATTCAGTGATATTTCTAAATGGATAAAGGTCGAAATTGATTTTGGAGGTTAGTTATAAAGGTTATACGTAAATAACTAATGTTTCAACCTTATAGTTCGTCAAGCATAAAATACAAAAATGATGGTATCAAGCTCAAAGAAAAAAACAGATTTGAAATGCTAGTCAACGCTTTTCTTCATCAGATGGATCTCTGTTTTTAATAGTAGCTTAATAATAAGAGATTTACCTCTTTTTGTGAGAAGAACAGTGATTAAAAAACATATATTGTTTGATAAATCTTGTTTACTCATTTGTTTATTCTAATTTTTTAGGTAGTTTGATTTGCCTAGTAAGTTAATAGCATGAGAGTTTCACGCCTACTTTGAAGGCTGCATATTATAGGGTGTATGGAATTCCAGAATTTAGTACCACGAAAAAGAAAGCTATTTCGAGATGAGGATTTCATGTATTAAGAAAGTATGAGTTTATTTCAATTTCTCGTCAAGTGATCATAGCAGTTTGAGTGTTAATTTTACATCGGAAGTAAAAAATTTTCTTAGCATCAAGTATTTTGTGCATGAAACTTCCAAGAGAAAGTCGATATCAATCAGGGTGTGTTAGGAATTTTAAGCTCTTGAATGAATCATTCAAGTGAAACATCATCGACGATATAAAGCATTTTGTAAAAATAAAAAAATCATTTTCAGCATCATGTCATTTTTATGTTTGTTTTGGAAGCAGCTAGACGGACGTTGAAAAAACATTACAAAAGTGACACTTATACAGGGGGCTGAGTGTACTTATACAGTGACACTTACAGGGGGCTGAGCAGGGCTCGGCACACGAGCGCTCCTCAGGGGCGCCCACGGCGGCAGCGACACCGCAGCCACCACAACCAAACGGCACTGCGGTCTGCGACTGGCAGGCCTTCACTCCATCTACCTTCTACCCTAATCTCTCGGACCATTCAAAAGAGGCTTTCAAGAAGAGCTGGGACGGAAATGATAGCAGACCTATTCTCGACGTGTTTTAGATGTGTATAATTGATTTTCTCTCACAACGTTATTACGAAATTGATAAATGTGTAGCTGTCTGTGAATTATAATCAGACGAGGAAATTTCACGAAATTTTAATTCAAATTCTAGGTTGTTTTCACCCTTAGTTCGGTATACGATATCTCGAGTAACTCCATTGTGCCTTGGGTTTCGGTAACTATTTATATGAAAAGTCCTCTAGACAACAATTATATAATAATTAACAACTTAGCTCCATAAATAAAACTGTTAACAAAGATCAATGTGCCATGAACAAACTGAATCTTGGTTGAGCGTCTTCAACCAAAGTTGAACGTTCTGATAATGTAACAAAATTCACGAAGGGCCTAATACCCGAAGAGCTCTGAATTATTATGCTATTCCTGCTATGTACTCTAATGAATTCATCAGTTCATGAATATGATGGAACTATTTGCGTGCACTTCGGCTTTATATGATTGCACTTCTTGACTAATCCAGATAAAATTATCGGGTATCGTCATTACGTGCCATTTTCAATATTCTGCCAATTAACCTGTAGTTCTCTGTGCAGATATTCCCCAACAGCTGCTGAGTTCACTTGTCCAACAAGATCACCAAAAAACACAAAATTGAAAAGGGGAGCGCAGTTCATAAACTCTCCTTGAAAGCATGTCCAATCATCGTCTCACGACATCCACTACTTTAGTATTGCAAGACAATACTAACTGGACGACTTCTAGGGAATCCATCGATTTTCAATGAATCTCACGATTCCTGGTGAATTGAAATATTTCTGGTTAATTGGAACATTCCTGTTGAATTGGACAATTCCCATTAAATTGGTCGACTCCTGGGGAATTAGATGATTCCTGGTGAATTTGACTATTCTTAGGGCATTACACGATTTCTAGGGAATGAATGATTCCTAGGGAATTGAACGATTCCTGGGGAGTTAGACAATTCTAGGTAAATTAGGTATTTCCTGGTGCATTGGAAGATACCTGATGCAATGGATGATACCTGGTGAATTGGATGATACCTGGTGAATTGGACGATTCCTAAGGAATCGGGCAATTCCTAAGGAATTTCGAAATGTCGGCCAGCTTGTACATCATTACGGTGGTTCTTTTTCATTTGTAACATAAGATTTCCCGTTCACTCAAAGAAATTGTTACATGTATCAGTCTATGACTACCAGAAAATTTCATCGCGTTCCACGAAAATCACCGAGCAATAATCTGAAATATTTAAGAGATAACACGTAAATTTCAAAAGCTTTTAACACCGTGCGTCGAGTAAAGTACACAAGGCATGGATTTCAAAAAATTCAAAGTAGGCCCTGGAGATAGCAGTCCCCCAAGATCGACCTATCTACAGCAGAGGATACGTAATGATATCTCTCTAAGGTTATTAGTTCTTTCTTCCATTTTCTTTTTCAATATGTGAAGAAAAAAGGAGTACCATTTGTATTTCGTGGCTCCCCGTTTCTTATTTTCTCTTTTCTAATAGTTTTCCTCAGTCTCCGGCCTAGTGGCTTCCAGTGTCATAGACTGATGAGCAGGAGTGAACGTGTTTACGTAGCCGGTTGCTAGTGTCCTCACCAATTGTTTAGAAGGCGCTAGTTATCTGTTCATAAATTTTATTCAATCGTATTCAGTCTTTCATCACTTAAGCGTGCCAGTTATAAAATATACCAGGGCAGAAATTGTGCTCAGAAATATGCATTGACCCTAAAGATGGCGTCCCTCTTCATCCCTGTTCTGAGTGGACGAGCGTCGTACTGCGTCGGTGTCTTTCGAGTACCATTCTACCTGAGGCGTTTGTGTGTTTTTATGCGAGACCTCCCCGACGAAGGTGAATAGCGTGTACTGTATCGACTGGTCCAGCCTCCTCATGGTACAAAGGAAATCGGAATAAGGCTGAGTACTAATACATGGTGTTTCTAACTACTATGTTATGACCTTCACTGTCACGCTTCTCTTTCCCACTAGTTACTTGGGTTTAAGGAAAATTCCATTCCTCCATCCAGGCGAGGTTTTGATAATGAAATTTCTTGAAGTGCTTCAGCACTGTATTTTGGGTCATGCGTGTTAGCTTTAGTATTAACGTCGAGCGTTGGTTCTACTTCGGTATAATTGTTAGGTTTAATACTCTTAATGAAATCTGAAGCCTTTCCTTGCCCTCCATGGTCGGTTTAGAAAAGAATGCTGTATCGAGCATGACGAAAATCTCTACAATGTATCAGCGTGTAAGAGCAAGTCTTCTTTCTTTTCACATTAGTGCGGTGAGTTAAACTGGAATGTATTATTAAAATCGAATTAAACTCAAGCGCAACTTTCGAATAGATATTATGCAAATTAGTTTCAGCCTCCCTAACCACAACACTGCTGCTCCAAACAGAAGAAAGATTAAGGCTCCATTTGAAATAAAGTTAAGGAAACGTAGTATCTATGCACAAGTTGTGTACTCACACAAGATCCTACGCATAGAAACAATACGTCAAGAAGGAAGCTTGTAAAACAACATAGAAGTTGAAGAAAAAAGTAGTACCTGCTAAAAACAGGATAGTGGTGACCCAGAAAGATTTGGTCTTTCAGCAAAACAAAAACCCATTGTATTTCTGCAAAAAGAAGTCTTATTTGACATTCAGCTGGGACCTAACGTTTTTTTCCCTAAGAGCTCTAATTCACAGAGATACAATAGTTGTATTTCTTTGAGGGATACAACTATCAAGTAAAAACAAAATATTTTAAAACGTCATCTAGTTTTGGTTGAGTCTGAATAAAAAGAAACCACAGACCAGTGGTGGGTAAGGGTGCGGGCACACTACAAGCGGAGCGGAACAGAGCAGGTGTTTACATGTAAGCATGCAGAGCAGAGCGACTTACACAAGAATCAGTTGCCGTGGAGGATTTCGTGTGGGCATTCCTATTGCTCAGCAGTAAAAACAGAAACGGAAACACTGAGTCCATCCCATCAACGTGAGGAGAGATCTTTTTCACGCCAACTATTCCCTCCGATGTAATTACGTGGATGAACTACTTAAAAAATAAATCAAGTGGATTAAACACGTTCTCGGCTAAAGTTCTTAAGGCTATAGCTGATATAATAGCACCGTGCACAAACTGCATATCTAATATCATCAACCAATCACTTTTCCCGGGTATCTTCCCAACTCTCTCAAAATTGCAGTCTATTTTAAAAAAAGGGATAAAAATTGCATTACTAATTATGGACCTATCTTTGAACTACCAATTATTAGCAAAATATCCGAGAAAATTGTGTATGCAAAACTGTATTCTTATTTTGAACAAAGATCTTTTCTTCACGACAAACAATACCGTTTTCGTTCAAAAAATCGACGACACAGACTGTATTAAATCATTTACAATACCTTTATCCTAATAAAGATGAAGGTCAGCTTTTTTCTCCGTATTTCTTGGCTTTCGGAAAGCATTCGATTGCGTGAACAATAACATTTTAATATCGAAACAACAATGTTATGGCATCAGAGGAGTTGCACATGATTGGTTCAAATCATTCTTAACAAATCGAAAGCAATATTTTGGCATTGAAGATGCACGATTGGAGCTGCAGACAATCAGCCATGGAGTACCGCAAGGGTCGATCCTTTGGCCTCTTCTCTTTTTGATCTTTATCAACGATATAGTTGAATCTACTTCATTCTTGAAATTAATTCTTTTTGCTGACGACAGCACGCTCTGTGCGGCTCTTCCTAATGAAATCCAATTTTAATTGCTGAGAGTATAAATTATGAGCTGCAAAATGTTTCAATGTGTCTTAAAGCTAATGAAATTTGGCTCAAAATCGAAAAGACAAAATACATTATATTCTCATGAAAGAGAAGTATGTCTCTTCCACACATTGAAATTGGTGATGGTGAAATTGAAGAAATCAACTCATTTAAATTTAGGGGCATTATATTAAATAAACATCTGACATACAAAGAGCATATTGCACATATCAGAACTAAATTATCAAAATCTGTTGGAATCCTTCATAAAGTAAAAAATTTATTGCCTGAAGAGGCTTTGAAAACACTTTATCGAACAATCATTTCACCACATCTACAAACGGGATTAAAGCTTGGCACGGAACTGATGAAAACAAAACCAATTTGCTCTTTAGACTACAAAAAAGAACCATTCAAAAGGTAATGAAATTAGAATTTAATGCTCACACAAATGATTCATTCAAAAGCTCAAAAATTCTTAAGCTTTTTGATCTCTACAAGCTCTCTATTTGTAATTTCATCTATAAAACACTAACTGATGATGCCGACAGAGAACTCAAACAATTATTAACTGCTCAAACTGGCCAAGATTCCCAGTTCCCTTATTTTCGTATTAAATGGTGTCTTCCTCCTTGCTCTAGAGAGTAAATTTGTTGTGTTTAGGTAGATTTAAAATCTTTCATTATTCATTTCGTTGCATCATTTTCTATCGGGTTGTAAATAATTAGCCAAGGCTGCAAGCACGGAGCACATACTTATTTTTAAATTTTGAGAATGGATTGTTGTGCTGCCCTCGCAGCAATTTAGGGAATATATATTTCCAATCAGTGATAGAAAATTTGTACCTTCGAACCTCGAGAGAACCATTCCGCAAGTCCGCTCGTTGTCCGAAAATGCCCACTTCCGGACGTTAGGCATATAACCTCTGCGAGCTGAGCAGAGGCCGCCAGTTATGTGAAGTTTCTTGTGTAGAGACTAGAGAAAGAAATGAAAGTGTGTTAATATTAGGTGATATAGGCAAAGATGTACTATTGTGTTTGTAGATTTATTCTGCATTATCTATCTACAGCCAGTGAATAGAATCGATGAAAGCTGGAAGACTTCAAATGATGTTGGGTTGGAATATATGCTGCCACAGCTTCTCTTTGTTGCTCATACAAATTCCACATACTTGATGATTCTTGATTCATTATATAGGTCTCTTGCTGATAGTTTTGTACACATTGTTTCAATTGTCAAGTCTGTTTTTGATCTGTGTTGTTCAAGGTTAGGTAGCTCTCTTGCTGATAGTTTTGAAAATTCTTGTATAAATTGAAGCATACTTTCAAGCACTTGAGAATGTTTCTTGAGACACTTTTTAAGACTTTTAGCACAGCAAGATAACTTAGTACACATTCTTTTGGTTGTGAAGTCTGCCTTTGATGTCTGTTGTGATACTCTCTTGCCAACTCATGCATTTTTGGATTAGATTGATTAGCCTTACTTTGATATATGCACACTGTGTTATATAGATACTTGCTTTAATGGATAGAAGCTGTGGTTGTTGAGCTCTAGAGACATGTAATTCCTCACTAGACTCGCTGAAAGCCTGCATGTAAAGGATGTAACATTTGCCCATTTTTGATGTTGTGATATTGGCTTGACTGAGGGCCATGTTGGATTGCCTAGCTGATTGTGCGTGTCCTACAAGACTGTGTTCATTTCCTTTAGGTGATTTATTTACTTGTACAGATGTGTCTAAGTGTGCTATTGACCACCTTTGTAGATGTATGTGTTATAATAATGTCCAGGTGGTGCTGTTCAATTACTAGACCTTCGTGACTGGTCATGTTGAGTCAGAGACATCTCAAGTTGTCAGAGCATTGTTGAAATACGAATAGCCGTGTAACCTCAATTCCGCGTCTACCAGGTTGGTCATGTGTTTAGAGTACTACCAGACCTTAGTATTTAATAAGTATCTCATTGGGTTGACGGCTAGTATCTGAGTGTGCCATTAGGATGCGGTTATGAAAATTGTGCGAAGACTCGCCTATAATTTATGTGTTGGCGAGGCCGCTGAAGTATTACCCTTGCTCACTGAGATATGTTTGCTTGTGCAGGTGATGCAATTCTGACCTAACTTTTGCGTCCTTATTTTGTGATTTGTATTCTGCATCACTTTTAGATTTTAACCTTTATAAACTGTATATTTTTTGTATTGTTTTTGTACTAACTGCACCTTTCTCCCAACACGAAATTTTATGTACAATATATGGCTGCTTAAGACAAGTTTTGCATCATCTGTAGAGTTTTCTGAACCTTACCCACGTCTTAAAAAGTGTCAGGGCAGTCACAATTGTACTTTTGCTTCCTATGAAGCCGTATCTAACAGCTGACTTCATTTTCTTTGAGACAATTTCCCAAATCTTGGCAATCACCTCCAGTGATTCTGATTTCATTTTCTTCGTAAAAATGATTCGAAATTCGGTAGTTTATTGCCATCATTTATCTCGGGATGACTGACACGAGCCCACGTTTTTTGTTCGGTCATATAGTATTGGTTCAGGATAATTAGGATGTAGCTTAGGTAAATTTAGCGTATGTAATGAATTCTAGTCCTTTTTAGTTGCCATTTGGTTGTGCTAACGTTTAAAGAAAATGAGTATTTTCTAACATTTGTTAGCTATACTAATCGAAGAATTTTTTTATCATGAATTTATTTACGAGGGAGAATTATTGCAACATATTTCACAAATGTCGTAATCAGCCATATTAATTTTAAAATAATCAAATGCGCAGGTTATGATCGAAATGCTTTGCTTATTATGACGACTTCGAAGACTTGACTTTTTCACGGAATTTTTCAAATTGTGAATCAGAGCAGCTGAAACAGACCTTGAGGCATCATGCATGTGCTAACGGCTCATCAAAAATGACGGTATTCAATATTTTCCTTCAATTAATTTTCCAGATGTGGGTGATGAACAAATTTACCCATCCTAATTGCACATGTGATAAAAATATTCTTGTACTTGTTCACTGGTGAAACTCGATTCACATATACGGTCATTAAGGCTTCTTCAAATCAATGATGCTTTTTCTTAAGAAGCGGTAACCAAACAAATATCTAAACACATCTAGGGTGTTTTTAGGTGAGATACTCTTTTTTTAAGTTGAAGAGGAAAGCGTCATTCATCTTAAATTATGTGCAATATTGTGATCCATAAATTTTACTTCGAAAGCAAATGTGGCGAAACTGTAATAGCGGAACCAAATAGTAGCATTGAAAATCCAAAAATGTAAGAAAGAAACGTTCGTAGGATGTGACACAGCATTTGAGTGATATTAGAAGGGATTATGTGAGTGGGGCGCATTTTCTTCATAAGGCGGCTAATAACTCCATTCAGAAAATTTCAAGATTGTCTTCCTTTCGTACGAATTTCTAGCTTTAGTTCGGCATGCTGGCTTGTTTGTTTTATTCTGCCAGTGCGCCTATTAGATATAAGCTAGATTTAAGAACCTTAAGTTTAGTCCCTTTATATTCGTAATTTAAAGGGCAGGATATAGGAAGCGATTTGTTGGCACGGCAGTTTCCGATCTTCTTGACGTCTGACGGTGGAAGGAAAGTGTACTATAGCGTGCGTGAGCACCAATAACCACACTTTCGCAGATCTCCATCCCTGTACTTCCATCGGTGTCACCTGCGCATTTAAACAATTTACTCTACATGACAGCGTAAATTACTGTGAACACCATAGGTAATTACTTTCCTGCTGGAGGCCCTCGTTTTCAACGCTGCTCCTTACTTGCCTGCTGGAGGCGCTCGTCTTCAACGCTGCTCCTTACTTGCCTGCTGGAGGCGCTCGTCTTCAGCTCTGCTCCTTACTTACCTGCTGGAGGCGCTCGTCTTCAGCGCTGCTCCTTACTTACCTGCTGGAGGCGCTCGTCTTCAGCTCTGCTCCTTACTTACCTGCTGGAGGCGCTCGTCTTCAGCGCTGCTCCTTACTTA
>JACJUY010001293.1:0-13484 GCA_014220935.1 Platorchestia sp. MABIK
TCCTGTTCCCATGCCTCATTTCGTTTGGCGAGACACCATGTTGTGTGAGGTGCCCATGTTGAAGGTTGGGTAGCCCTGCCTTTTGTTGAATTAGACTACGTTCTTGTTTCGTTGCGAATCACCTTTCTCAGTGTACTCTCAATCTGTTTTCAAAAGCTATTACCGTCTCCTTCAAATTTTACCCCTTTTCATAAGCTTCCTTCTCAACTGTTTCTATGTATCATGAGGACAGTTTTCACGTTCCTTTAATTAACTCTACACTAAATGGTGCCTTCCTTCTTTCTCTCTATAGAATGCTTTCGTTGCGCTTGGGCTGCTTAAACTAACTTGTCTAATTTATCCAATCTAATTAATAATTTAGGTTTTCTGAGCGTATGTTGAAATATTCACAAAATCACCTCAGAATAAAAACTTTTAAGAAGTGCTAGTGATACAAAGAGAAAACTTAATCTTTCATTTTCTGAACCCTATATTTGGAGGTCATGCTCTTTGTTTGCCTGCTTGTAATCAATAATAATGACTCTGATTTCATTTTTCCTTTTGGTAGTATTATCTAATATTCTATGATCGGAGTTTTTAAACGAATGACCTCATAAGTTCCAGAAAAATTTCTTAAATCGACTTCGCTAAGCTACGTGCTGCCTCATGTCGCGTATTCAGGTGTATATAAATGAACTTTCTCTTCTAGCTGTGCTGGTGCGAAGACGATAATTGTTAGAAAATTTAACTCCTGCATTTAAAACTCGTGCTTTGCGTAGATAAGAGAATTAGCACTCCCAGGGGAAAATGAGAGGTTTTGAGCTGAGAGTTAGATAGGCATTCATTACGTAGAAAAAATATTTTTTTGGTCAGAACCATTTTTTTCGGTTCACTGCTGTCATGTTTTTCATTACCTCCTACTTCTTCAATTTTAATTTTGTTTCATAAACTCCCTTCTTAACTTACTGTTTCTATGTGCATGAGATCCTATGCGGGAGCACACCTTGTGCATAGATTGCACGTTCTCTTAACTCCATACTAAATGGTGTTCAACTCCATACTTCCTCACCAAGAACATCTTTGTTGTGGTAAGGGAGACTAAAACTTCTTTACAATCAATCAATCAATTTCCGTAGATAATGCATCGCTCTCCTCAACGAAGAGGTTGTCACGAGCTACCTGAACCTCCTGCCGATAGTTTCTTCGAAACCTTACGACAAGCTCACCCGAACATCCAGCACCCCCATGAGGACGATACGGTTTTTGAGAAAGAATTTTACCTCCCTCCACCTTCATGTTTTTTGGAGAACGTTTCTATTTCCCCTCGCCCCTACGATACTTTCTTCGCGACGCCGTATGATTATGTTCACGATGATGACGCGTGGATCGTTCCCAGAACGCGACGCCCATCGTTTACCAAGGAAATTTTCGAGAACATGAAACTCATGGAGAAAAAAAAATTGACGCAAGTGACACATGGTGAGTCAGCTGTGTTTGTTGCACGTTACTGAGGATGCTCATGGGGGGTTTGAGCGAGGTGTTTGAGCGAGGTGTGTTTGAGCGAGGTGTGTTTGAGCGAGGTGTGTTTGAGCGAGGTGTGTTTGAGCGAGGTGTGTTTGAGCGAGGTGTGNCAAAAACACTTCCCGACCCCAAAAAACACTTCCCGACCCCATAACCCTTTCTGGCGTTGAGTAAGCCAACACGCAAACTTCTTATGACTTACTTTTCCAAATCCAACTGTGGTGGAGGAAGTACATGACGGTGACCTCCTCCTTCTGCAGCCAGGACAACCGCCAGGCTGGGTTCAGGGAGACGCCGTGGAAGCCGCGGTAGGAGGCAGCGAGGCAGTTCAGGATGTGCCCAGGCATGTGGATGATCTCTTCACACTTTTTCGCATGGGCATCTGTCAAATCGTGTTGAAACTTTCGTCCAAATATTTTATTTGGTGGTACTCGACCAATAATAAACTTCAACAAATGATCTGCAACAATAAACTTCAATAAACGATGTGCAATAATACACCTCAATAAACGATCCACAGTAATAAACCTCAATAAACGATGCGCAATAATAAACTTCAAAGAAAGATCCGTGAACACCATCTGCAGACACTCGATTTAGATGAAACCTTGTTAGGAGTACGTGTATGGCTTCACCCACAGGAACAATGACAGCTCTAATGGTAGTATGGTAACCCTAATGTTCAAACTCATCGCTAGCCCACAAGCGTTCGTCCGTTATACTGTGGAAAGATCGCAAATTTTTTAAAAGTTTCTTTCACATATGACATGGTTTGTCATAACATCGAATTGTTCATTTATTTTAACCGACATTCAAATTTGGTGCAGCGCTGGTCGTTTTCACAACTTTTTGAAGGTCAGAAGTTTTCGTAATCAATTATTTTCTACGCAATTCAATTACTGCGACCGAAAAACAAGCAATCCAAAGTGAGACGCCCAGTGAAATTTTTTCAAGATTTTCTTCATCCATACGAGTAATTTTCTACCAAACAATTTGATCCTGTGCTAATATATTGATTGAGGCTACAAGAAGTAAACCATTGTTATGTAGTGAACAGGGTCAGTTGATTGCAACTTAGTTGTAATTATTGTAACTGGAATTGAACTTACCTTGATCGGTTTGTGATGCTTCAAACTCCTGATGTAAAGGCCAAAACATTTCTTCCATTGGAAGGAACAAGCTCTGGGCAAAGTTAAATTCTTTGGTAATGGTTTCGAGTTGTGCCCAGTTCTTGGAGACAAAATAATAGCATTTGCCTTCCTGGTACAAGTGCATTGCAAACAAGTACGACTTGAAAAGTGGTTTGTACGGCAACAGCCACTTGAAATACCTGATGCTTTTGCGCAACAGCTGCACGAGGTACAGAGCTCTGCCGTACCTGGGACGTGGGGCGGTGGGACAGTACATTAGGAATTATTAGTGCACGCTTTATTTGGCTTAAGTAATGAATAAATGCATTTGTCAAGACCTCATAAATTAGGAAGTTATGATTTATCAAGCTTTACGTAAGGAGACGATATTCCTCATAACTAAGCGTTAAATAATGAATCCGTGTCAGTCACGACCTGATAAATTAAGTGGTTATGATTCAGCAAGCTGATGGGATATTTGAATAAGAAGGCGACCCTATGATTCCAAAACAGTTGTTTGTTCCCTATTGAACAGATTAGATTAGTCGTTAGTTTTAGCCTCCCTACCCGCAGCAACAAATGCGATCCAAAGAGANCTCGGGCCCTCACATAGTCCCCCTGGGAGCGCCAATTCCCATAGATACAATAGTTGTATCCCCCTGAGGGGTCCCTATTGAACAAATTCTTGGAGGGTTTTATTACAGTGAAACAGATTCGACAGCACCCCAGAGTATGTATGAAATAATGACTGTGTATATGATTTTCACAATGAATTGAATAAGACAAACGTTGACAGATTTCAAGCGCTAAAATAGAAGTTTTCAACATCGCTTGGCATAAATGTTGCTAGCTAGCACCTTTGATTTGGTGAATATTTGTGTTATACCATGAAGTCAGGAAACAATGTCTGAAATATTACAGCTGGCCAATGTAAAGTGTGGAGGTACTTTTAACCCTATATAATTTTCATACTCGACAAATTTTTCATTATCTGCTACGATGAAAACGCCCGAAAAAGTACTTCAGCTACGTCCATGGCGCAATGATGAAAATTTTATTCTCATTCCCCAAAATGTTCTTGCTAGTCTTGTGTGATGCAAATCATTATACGCTCTTGAGAATGTTATGACAACCCTACCTTAGTAGTCAATTTCCCGTATCACTCCAATTATGTAGTACATGTCTTGGTAGCCGTTATAGAATAATAATTTTCATGTTTCTGACTCATGTAGACTGTTTTGTGCCAATATTATTAGCATGGAAATATAATTTCGTCGCGTGATAAAAGACATTTTCTCCGAGTCCCTTGATTGGAATACTAGTATACACGTAGGAATAAAAATATGGTTTTGAGTGTCAACCTCACTGCCTTAGGCGCAGGATTATTTTGATCCATCCGTTTTACTTTCAACAAATTACTCATACCGCAAGTCACTGGGCTCGGATTCACTGCAAGTGTGCACCAAAAAGAGTATTCTCAACTATACTTTGTGACGGGAATCGTGTTTTCTTTTATAATTATAGCTACATATATCATCAAATCTAGATTAAGCAACAATAGGGATACAGTGCCCTCAATCATTTTTTTCGACTTGTGACATGGGTATTACAATACCCATGCGTGTGTATCATATAAGTGTATTTTCCTAAGATTAAAACACTTTAAACCAATGATGTCTTGTACCAATTCTATTGGAAATAAATATTTTCTTTTTCTTTTCCCAAGTTTAGCTCTTTGTCACATGAACTAATTTACACGTGATGCACATTCTATAACTTGTGGGAGTCAAAATGCTTTTGATGAAACACTTCAGCGGCATATGATATATTATCTATTGTAAAAAATCAAAAGCCATGGAAATTCTGAGAAAGATAAACGTATTTTACTAGATTAGTAGATTTTTAGTTAGTTTAAGCCTCCCTATCCGCACCAAATGCGATCCAAAGAGAGGAAGAAGGAAGGCATCATTTAGTGTGGAGTTGAGGGAACGCGAAATCTCTGCAGAAAGGGCTTAGAAACAGTAAGTTGAGGAAGAAGTTCATGAATCAAGATAAAACTTGGAAAGTTCATAAAACAAGAAAGAGTTGAAGAAGAAAGTAGTAGGCGCTGAAAACAGGACAGCAGTGAACTGAAAAAAGGTGTTCCTTAACATAGCAAAAAATATTTTATTTCAACAAAAAGAAGGCCTACCTAACTCTCAGCTTGGGCCCTCACATTTTCCTCTGGGAGCGCTAATTCCCAAAGAGGCAATAATTGTATCCCCGTAAGGGGGGACGTATTTCACTAGGAAATCATTCATCAGGTCTGTAACAAAACATCACATATCTGAAATAAAACATCAAGCAACACCGAAAAAGAAGCAAACAAAATATTTAAACAAGGAACATAATTGAACAGGCACAATATACAGATTGTTTTTACTATTTGCAGGAGATTCGAGCTGTCTACAACATCCAGGTTAGTATTTTCCTTGAAAGTCGACGTACATCGGCATGACTTCTCAGAAATTTTGCATCAGAGTGGCGGAGCACCGTGGTAGAGGTTTTCGAAGAGAGATTCAACTAGCACGTTCATCTCATTGAGCAATACTTAAGCACGATAAAAAAAGCAACATTCTAAAATCTACTACAGACTTACAAATTTTACAGTTAGCTTTAACTTCGAATGATTTCCAGACTCAATGATCTTTCCAAATTTAAGAGCAAAACCCAATGTGAAAAAACAAACAAATCGAATATTTTCCAAATAAACAATAAATATCTGTGTATTAAGTATAATTGTTGATTGAAGGTTTTGCTTACACACAAAATGTTTTCGCACCGGAAAAAAACAGATCATTAAGTAGGAGCCAATAAAAATGTAAAATCTTTATATAAGGCCTATTTCCTCACAGGATACCCAGAGCGAAGAAATAGAAAGTTAGAAGGAAAAGGAACAAAGAAAAAAACAATTTTAAAAAAAGCTTGTGCACAAAACGCATTACAACGGATTGTATTTTAAATTTATCTCATCATTAAGGTCCTAGATTGATAAAAAAACAAAGAAGAGATGGGAAGAAGATACGAAAACTGAAAGAAGCAAAGTGGACACAGAAGATGGAAGTTCCGAAAGCATTTCTATAGCTCGAATGACCTACCATTATTTTTCAAAGGGTGCCAGTCCCCCATAGCATCGGATCACAGTCCCAACTAACAGCCTATAGCCTATTTTTTGACCACATAAATACACCTTTGATGGAAAATCTGCAAAAACGGGTAGGTAATTTCAAAATATTGAGTTTGTGAATGAATAGATTATCATCCATTGATGATGAATGTAGGCGACCATACAACGTGAAACTTCAGATTTAAATCATACAAAATTTTCGACAGCAGTAACGAATAGGAATTCATTAATTATGAATACGAATTTCGTTTTCTCACAAATCTGCACATTAGGAGTCAATGTAACACTAACGAAACAAAGTGTCACCTCTCTTTCTGAAAAATATAACCACAAAGAATTCTACACATTAATTATGTGACGCACTCTAGGAGGGCTATTTGTCTACATTCGCCAGACAACAGCTACCTCGATAACTGCATGCAGTGTGAAAAGGAAAAGGTGCACCAAGTGGAGATTAAGTCATACTGCACATAGTTAATTTTGAAGCAAATGACATGGATTCCAAATTCAAAATAATAACATGTACTATATGAATGAAACTAAAAGTGATTGAAGTAGGTTTATTAATTGGTACGATTTAATTAGAACAAATTTCAATGCGAGGCTGCTTTTCCTTGAAGTATCCGACGTGCAAAACATCACATGGTGAGCAAACAAGACACGAGTCAAAACGAACAAATGAGATGCATGGGATCACTCACTGTTCGTTGCGCAATTCGTTGTCCACCAACTTCTCGAGTGTGATGATCGCGGCCTGCACGAACTCGACCGCCAGACGCCTCTTCCTGGTCCCCAATCTGGGCGAAAATAGAATGCGTCGTCCATCACATTCAAGTTGACGCATTTCAAATTTTTACTTCGGTTTTTCAAATGGCTTGCAACCATAACGCCTGCACTCGAAAACGATTATTCCAGGTCGAGCCAATACCCGTTTCAAATACGTGGATAGAAAGTGGTGTTGGAGCGAGTTCCTTTCCCCAACTTGAAGAAACACTCTGCTTTCTCATTATAAAGTTTCGAATCCACCGTAAAAAAAAGAATGCTCTTAGCGATCACTGAAAAATATTGACCTCTGTATTAAATGACACAAGTTACGAACGACTGATGGATTAGGTAACAAGTGACGTTTCCACTGTGGGCCAATGAGGGCATTATTATTTTATAAGAAAGTTTTAGCCTCCCTTTACCACGACAAAGATGTTCGTAGAGAGGAAGGATGAAGGCTCCATTTAGTATGGAGTTGAGGGAACGCGGAATCTATGCACAAGGTGCATAGAAACAGTAAGCTAAGAAAGAAGTTCATGAAACAAGAACAAGCTCAAGAAAGTAGTAGGTGCTGAAAAACAGGACAGCAGTAAACCGAAAAAGATGGTCCGTAACATAACAAAAACCTATTCTATTTTAACAAAAAGAAAACCTACCTAACCTTTAGCTCGGGCCCTCACGTGGTCCTCCTGGGAGCGCTAATACCCATAGATGCAACATTTGTATCACCCTGAGAGGGCTAATGAGGGCAATTTGCCATAGCTTTCTCCGGCCTTCTTTAGCCTCAGTAGAACTGAATATTAATGAAGGCATCAATCATGAGCTGACGGAAACTACACTCGCTAGAGGCTGACCTTGAGAAAATTTGCGATATAACCAAAAACCGAACCTCATGCTGCGAGCATGGTAGATATTAGATAACTTACTTTAGCCTCCTAACCACAACAAAGGTGCTCCAGAGAGAGGAAGGAGAAAGGCATCACTTAGTATGGTATTTAGGAAACCCAAAATCTACGCACAAGGTGTGTTTCCACACAGGACTTCCTACGCACAGAAACACCGAGTTCAGAAAGGATTTTAAGAAACAGAATAAAATTTGAAGAAAATAATATGTGCTGAAACTCTGAATAGCAATGTACCGAACAAAGATGGCTTGTGACAGAACAAACAAATTCCATTTCAACAAAAGGACAGCCTACTTCACTTTTTGCTTGGGACCGCACATTTTTCCCTTGTAGTGCAAATTCTCAGATACAATAGTTGTGTCCTCCTAAGGCGGCGTTCACACCAGCGAGATAAGATGCATGTCTGTAGGTCGTAAGCGATGGGCGATAATTGTCTTGTGAGAAACGACGCGCTCAGATCCGTTAAAAATACAGAGAGACGACAAAACTGGTTCACACCGGTCCGATAGCGACATATGTCGTAAGATGCGTGTATCAAGAGACAAAGCGTGCGTGTCTCTTCCTTCAGTGTCGTACGATATTGGCTGAGTGATTGATTGATTATGAGAAAGTTTTAGCCTCCCTTTACTGCGACTAAGATGTTCAAAGAGAGGAAGGATGAAGACACTATTTAATATGGAGTTAGGGAACGCGGAATCTATGTACAAGGTGCATAGAAGCAGTAAGCTAAGAAAGAAGTTCATGAAACAAGAAAAAAGTTGAAGAAGAAAGTAGTAGGTGCTGAAAACAGGACAGCAGTGAACCGGAAAAAGATGGTCCGTAGCAAAAACTATTCTATTCCAACAAAAAGAAGGCCTTCCTAACTCTCAGCTCGGGCCCTTGCATTTTCCCCCTGGGATAAAAATTGTATCCCCATAGATACAATAATTGTATCCCCCTGAGGGGACGATATTGGCTAGAGTTCTTCATCACTCGATGAAGGACTCATGATTACTGACTAAATTTCTCCTACTACACTTTGTTACTGGCTCATGTCTTATCGATTCAATATGAACCTAACTTATCTCAGGGATAATTATCGTGTATCCCATGTTTCGGAGATAAATATCTTATCACTCTGGTGTGAACTCCGCCTAAGGAGGCCGCGAGTGTGTATTGCAAGCTCTTAACCAACACACGACGAAGGTTTTTGTGACATTGAGCATGGAAATAAAGAACAAAAAATACGCGCATTATAAAACATCAACATCAAAGATAAATTCACCACATTTTCATCGAGAGAGAAGGAAGCCGCTGTGGTAAAAAAGTTTTCATGGATATGTTTTTACCTGAAATAATACTTGGCAAAAGCTGGTTTGAAGATTCGAGTCTTCGGAGGAACTCCTGTAACTTCCAGGCCCCAGTCAAGTCTGTTCTTCGTCGCAAAAATGGCATTCGGGTGGTCAAAGACGCTGAAGTTGTCGTACTTAAATGGGCCCTGAAGCTTGGCTATCAGTTCCAAGTCCATTTTGATGTGGCACAGGTTAGTTATGCCCACTTCTCGGCTGTCTTTGAGGTCCACGGTTCTGCGTTTGGAATTAAATCCCAGTATTTATTCCAGGTTCAGCCCAGTTTTAAATCAGTTTCGAATGTTGTCACAAAGAAGCAATCAAGATATTTTCACATAACTCTACAAGGGCGGAAAACTTGTTGGGCTATACCGACTTGGCTATTTATGATAAAACAAAGTAAAAGCGTCATAAATAGAAAATAAAATGAAAAGAACTATGGATAAAAAGAAAGCACAACAGCCAATCGTACGGTACACTCGCACAATCAGGAAAGCGAAAAAAACACAGCGGAACCATGGGACGAAAGCGGGAGAAAGATGAGACTTGCACAAATACTGAATATAAGACTAATCTCAAACTCCTGCAACAAGTGCAGATTCTGCTGAGGATAGTATGAAAAATCACCGTTCAGGAACGCTAACTCCTCGGAAAACAGTGACGAGAGCAAACACTAGAAGCACGAAATTCTTGATTCTAGTGGCAAGTCTAGGAAGAGTCTCTGCATTCATTACATGTGAGAGAAATCTTCACAATTTTTCGCGGTTTATTTTGGTAAAATACGGGAAAATGGGAAAATAAATTGTATTCAAAGCTTGAGCAAACCTAGGCAACTGAACCATTTTAATGGTTTGGGCAAAACAATGGAAAAACTAAAAAAATTGTATTCCAACTTGGGTAACTCAACGCGTGAAATTGAATTAAAAGGGATTCTTTAGCCCCTGTAACAGATTCAATTTCGGAGAATAAGGGCAATTTCAACTCTTTTGAAAAAATCAATAAAGAAAAGCATATATTCATCCTTGCTAGCCAGTGCTAGTGATATGCACTTACATGACCACGTCCGTACCACGGAGATCCCATGGGCCTGGAAAAATAAATTTGAATCTTTGTAAAATTCTAGAAACACAATCGGAAGGTGCATTCTAAATTAACTGCTGTGATGTTACGGGCATTATCTATTTGGCTTGGTTACTAAATAAGGACAATAATTTAGTGTGTATCGACTAGTCGTAAAAAAATTGAAATATTCGTGAGTTATCTTTTAAACCAGGATTAAAAACTTATTAATTTAGAGCTTCATTTATTTATAAACTTGAGAATTGACTTTCGTCACTACAAAGAAATGAAACTGACCACCCTAATGAATATGACCCGTATGGTCTGAAAAGCTTTTTGGGTGCCAAGTTAGGTAAGTTTGTCAGCTCGGAAAAGGTGCTTCACGATTTTGGATCGTGGAGTTCCAAAGCAACAGCAGCGTCGAACAGCGACCTAGATTCTATTACTGAGGTAGACTTAAAAAAATGAACTCGAGGCTATTGTTACAGCACATAAGGTGGATTTTTACACCATAACCCATGTCGCCGTAGCGATTCAGTGAAGTGTATGCGTTCCGAGTCGAAATGGCTGTGCTATGGGCTAAACCACACAGGAGTGTCGCAACTATGCAATGCTATTACGTATTGAGAACTCTTTAGTGCTCTTCCTTCAGTTATGCACGGGCGGTTGAAATACCTATTTGAACGAAACAATCAAACGACACCCTCACTTTTCATTTCCTGAAATTTTTACCCAATCTTCTGCGTTTGTTAGTTTATTCGCTGAATATAGGGAAATTACTTCGATAAATACGTGTTTCATAGACTTGCGAACCATGTTCTCGTGCTAACATCGTAGTCATCGCAAAGGTAAACGCCCTTTTTCAACTAGTCATGACACTGAAGGCCGTCTTTTTTGAACGAAAACTGCTGCAGCACCAATGTTTTTAATTTATCAGTCTGTCTTGAGAGATTTTTCGTTGAAGAGGCCTCTGTACTGCAACAGTTTCTCACCAAACACGTCCCATGGAACTGTTTTGGCAGCCCTTTTTTTGAGTCGCCATGAATAGCTGGAGTCCATGATGATGACTCGGTGCTGGAGGGCCAAGGCCGAGAGATATGCAGCTTTCTGTTGGCAACGAAGAAGATTAGATGTTAGTTTATGCCTCCCTAACCTCAATAAAGGCATTCCAAAGAGAAAAGGAAAAAGGCTCCATTTAGTATGCAGACAAAGGAACGCGGAATCTATGCACAAGGGGTATAAAAACAAAGTCGATAAAGAAGGTCATGAAATAAGAAGAAAGTTGAAAAGAAAGTAATAGGTGCTGAAAAACAGGACAGCGGTGAACAGAAAAAAACCGTAAAATAAAAAATATTTTATTTCCCCAAAAAGAAGGCCTACTTAACTTTCAGCTCGGAACCTCATATTTTCCCCTCAGAGGCGCTAATTCCCTTTGATACAACTGAGGGGGGTCGGGGCAGCGAATAAAATTAAATTCGAAAACAAAACAAAGAAAATCCAAGCGCACTACCAAGAGAGCGCACAGAAGTTTCGACTCGTGTCTTTGAAATTTTTTATAATTAATTTGAAAGGTTTTACAATTGAAGTATAACGTAAGCAATTTGGTATCCCAGTTGTACTCAGAAATGCGCGACTACGTCAGACAATTGAGTCTTACGAGGTCGCCACGTGCACCTCATACAGTGATATGAAACGATCCGTATACATTTATAAGCCTTTAAAACCTCAGTGAAGTAGACGTCTAAAGTATTGAGAGCAATTACTATACTAGTTGAAGACTCCCTAGTAACAACAAAGGCGACCACAAGAGAGCGAAGAGAAATAAACTACCAATTAGAGTAGACTGTAGGAAATGGGGAACGTGTAAAACGCATGCGTCCAACCAAGCTAATCTGCACGCAGAAATAGAACGTTATGAAGGAAGAAGAAAAAAAGTAAAGATGGCATGATTTTAGATAGAAGTAGACGCGAAAGACAAGTCCTGAAGGCTTATTCATAGCTGAAGTACCTAACAGTATCTCTCCTGGCATTGATCAACATTACCATTTTTTGACTCGTTACTTCCAAATTGTCGACCATCACATCACGTTATATCCTCAGGTATCGCCAACCAATTTGATCTTATTTAAATTTAACAGTGATTATTACGCTGATCTCCGTTTTAAGAGGGAAAGAAACAGGAAGAATTTTTTGATGATCATTGTTTTAATAGTAAAAGAGATAGACAGAAAGAGTAACTTTTATTGTGAGGATCCATGTTTTAAAAGCGAAAAACTTACAATCCAGGTATTGCCTCTCGTGCAGAAGCGTCGGAAGCGTTGTATTTCCATCTCGCTGGCACGCAAGTCTGTCATAGAAGATCTGGGCAGGAAGAGCAGGGCTCCCACGTCTACCTGAGTCGCGTAAGTGCGTATGGGCGCGACTGGAAAACGGAAAAATATTTTGCGGAAAGTTTCCACGTAAGATCGTTACAACTGTACCGAAAGTTTTAAGTAAAATCGTTACAATTGCACCGAAAGTTTCCAAGTAAGATCAATACAATTGCACCGAAAGTTTCCAAGTAAGAACGTTACAATTGTACCAAAAGTTTCCAAGTAAGAATCTTTCAATTGTACTGAGAGTTTCCTAGGAAGAACGTTAAATTGATCACAGATTAGATTAGTTTGAGACTCCCTTACCACAACAAAGGAGTTTCCAAATGGAGGAAGGTACCATTTAACGTTACGGGAATGGGGGAATATATGAAATGGGTGTGTTCCCTTTCAAGATTCCACGCGCATATAAATAATAATTATTAAGGAAGCTTATGAAACACGATAGGAGTTGTAGGAAAATATAGTAAGTACTGAAAAATAAGACAACAGTAAACTGAAAACGATGGTCTGTAACGAACGAAAAACTCATTTTATTTCAACAAACCGGAAAGCCTACTTAACTTTCCCATCATGACAGCAGTGCAACATGAAAAAAGTTATGCTGCGAGAGAAAATTTTTATTCAAAATTTTCATTTTGATTAAGAAAAGGGATGAAGAAAATAAAAGCACCTCAGTTCACCAAGGTGTTCACCCATTTTTTCAAATTAACGAGTTCTCACTCGGTGACAGCATACCCTTGGATGTGAGTTATATTCACTTTTTAAAGCTTCAAACGAGATTGGAAACTCCTTTCGATCTCGAATTAAAACTTTTTTAAACGAAATAAAAGACTTCCTTTAAATTCATAAAACATAAACCTCAAACTTACCTAACATTTTCTGCATCAAAGAATCCTAGACGTCTTCCCACTAGCATGCATGTGAGTGGTACCAGTATACGTAGACCGACTTACGGATTTTACGAAGAGGAAAAGGAAGCTCCTTTGAAAAACTTCCGCCACTTGGCACAGTGAGAACCACATAATATACACAACAGGACTAAAAAAGAAGAGAGCTCTAAGGTCCTAGGTTGACAAGATGTGGTTGACTGTTTTCAGAGTTCACCAAACATTTCGGCAGCTGACTGGGACATGCTGGAACCTACCGTGCCCACCCAGTGACCGTGCCCACCTCGCTCAAACACACCTCGCTCAAACACACCTCGCTCAAACCCACCTCGCTCAAACACACCTCGCTCAAACACACCTCGCTCAAAC
>JACJUY010001293.1:26554-38982 GCA_014220935.1 Platorchestia sp. MABIK
ATAGCAAACGTTTCGGAATAAAAATCATTCCATCATCAGTGCTGGAAGAAATAAAAAGTAATTACCAGTCATGAATAAGACGAATAAGGTTTGAATAAAAATAACAAGCAAAAACGCAAAGAAGAAAATTTTTGGACTTTGTACGACTTAGAATAACGTTGATGGTAGGATGCCCCAGAAGTCGCTGAACTTATTCGGGCCCACAGGTAGCTATACTCAAATTTGACCATTGTACTAGACTTAAGAAACATTCTACCCATGTATCACCTGTGGTAAATAAATTGCTTAGATTGTTTAAATTGTTTGATTTAAATAATATTTCTGTTTTCGCAGATTAACAATTAAGTTATGCAAAAGTGAATTGATATTGAGTTCGCCAAAAAGTTCGTTCGTTTTTTGGATGCCATCTTTCCGACCTCCTTAAGATTATTTTTATATTTTTATTCGCTAAGTCCTGTATTCGATTCAGCGAGCATGCATACGTCAGTGTGTAATTAGAGTAAGCCTCCAAATAGAGAAGTTCTAACATTTTTTCTTGCATTCGAGCCCTTGAAATGGTGAACCAAGTAGAGCACTAATGGCATTTAATGCTTTTTACTTTAAAAAAATGATGAAAGCAACAGAAACTACCGACACACATTGCGTATATTTGTGAAACTATTGCTTTCTTTCCTTTCTGAAGTAAAAAAAGCACTAGATATCGGTAGTGCTCTACTTGGTCCACTATTTCATGGGCTCGAATTTAAGCAAATATGTCAAAACTTCTCTACTTGGAGGATTATTACGCACTGACGTAAACATGCTCGTTATACCAAACACAGGATTTAGAAAATAAGGAATTAAACGATCTTTAAAAGGTCGGAAAGATAACATTAAAAAAAAAACAAACGAGCTTTTTGAACGACTCAATATATACTGTGAGCATTGGTGGTAGAATAACGAAGATATTAAGTTGAACAAAGCGAAATGTGCAAATGTACTCCAGAGACATAGATACGTAGGTACAAATGTGGATGCAGATATCGACGTGCTAGCTTCCCACTCAAATGGGAAAAGACTGAACCGACTCACAAAGATTACATCGGGGTTTATACTTGAGCAAAGACTTCAGGGATTTGGCCGCTCCAACGTGCCTCGGAGTAAGGCAGTAACGGCACCCAAGTTGAAGACGCGTTCCAGGCCGGCCAGGCAGAGCGTCAGGCGCAGCAGGCTGCTGGATTGGTGTTGTGTTCTCGAGGCGCAGATGGTCACTCGCGCCAAGGCCTCATGCACTTGTGTTTTATTCAATTTTCTATACGTTGATCTGTGGTGGAAATTATTATTATTATTATTATTATTATTATTGTTTGAGGTCGCTTTTCCTCCGGGGTCGCCAGCTAATAGCAAATGTGGACCTCTTCGTTTTCGCAAAGCATTTTAAAAGAAATATCGTGGATTTAAGATGGGAGTGCAGCCTAGTTCCCATGGGGAAGTGGTGGAAATGGTCAAGCCATGATCGCATGATTGGCTGCGAAGAATTTTACTAAATGAAAATGAACTAGAATGAGGTTGTTTATTTCAAGCATCAGTCAAAGCGTAAAAATAAGAAACTCATTGAATGTATTGTAAATGCGTCAACGTAGTGGCATCTAATAAAACATGCCAGGACCGCATATGTACCCTTCGTACAGCGTAAAACGTAAAGATATCTTTCGCATTCATTGATATTTTATACAACTTTATAGTCATTTCATTTTGCAAACAATGGGAAACCTACACACTGAATACCCGATTCTTATCCCAAACAGATAATTATGTATTTATTCAAGTCCAAGCTTAAAATCAAGACCGAATAGGCATCTTAAATCCCAAATGATCTAGCTCATAATATAAAATCCTGAAAATGTTTATCCTAAATTGAGAATAAATCATGATTTTCTAGTTAAACAGAGTGAAGGAAATTGTATGAGGATATCTTGATTTTCGACAATCATCGGTTGTTTAGTTCCTCGACACCTTCAGTGAAATAATTTCTCACCACTCACTACGTCTAACTGATAGTGTGTTTACGATTGACTTGCCTACTAATGATCATGTCCATTTCGGCAACAAATGCATCTATCAAAACCATACGAAAACATGACTTCATAGCCATGCACATATAAATCGTACGTCAAAACAAACATTACATAACATGCTCGGGCTTTACCTTACTTAGTGACCGAAACATAACGCCAACAAACTTTTATGTTGGGATTCAGTACGAACTGGAGCCTGTGTGTAACTGACGCAATTTTCTTTTCATTGAATTCGAAATTGAAGACTCTTAAGAGATGAAAATGCCTAGCTGGTAGCGCAGTGAAAGACCCAAATCAAAACTTTTCTGTGTTTAAATTGTCCTTTAAGTTTTGACCATGCTGAAAATTAACGTTTATGAGATAATCTTAAAGAATAAACGAATTGGCATGACAGTCATAGAAAAAAAAAGTCTGTTCGTAATCCAGCTTTCAGACTTGAGTAGCAGTAAAATTCAATATTATAATATTATGAACAGTACAAGGATACCAAGTGCACAATTTAAAATAAAAAATCTTTAAAGAAATGAAAGCCTATTAACTTGTGCAAGTTACTAACTCAACTCACGATTGGTAGGGGATCTTGACGATAATTTCCCCTTGATTATTCTCGATGTCATTCTTCATACCCAAGCAAACTGTGTCTATAACGTGCAACACAACATTAACCATGGGCTGGAGGGTTATGTGGTATGTGTTTTGAGCGCCAGCCTCGCCCTTGGCGCCAGCCTCGCCCTTGGCGCCAGCATCGCCCTTGGCGCCAGCATCGCCCTTGGCGCCAGCATCGCCCTTGGCGCCAGCATCGCCCTTGGCGCCAGCATCGCCCTTGGCGCCAGCATCGCCCTTGGCGCCAGCATCGCCCTTGGCACCAGCCTCGCCCTTGGCGCCAGCCTCGCCCTTGGCGCCAGCCTCGCCCTTGGCGCCAGCCTCGCCCTTGGCGCCTGCCTCGCCCTTGGCGCCTGCCTCGCCCTTGGCGCCTGCCTCGCCCTTGGCGCCTGCCTCGCCCTTGGCGCCAGCCTCGCCCTTGGCGCCAGCCTCGCCCTTGGCGCCAGCCTCGCCCTTGGCGCCAGCCTCGCCCTTGGCGCCAGCCTCGTCCTTGGCGCCAGGCTCGCCTTTGAGGCCAGTCTCGGTTTTGTCGCCAGATTCGTTTTCGTCCCCAGTTTCGCTACTCTCGGTCACGAAGCCTTCATCGATAACAAGGCCGTCCGATTCTGAACCATCCTCGTCGTCACTACCGTCGATGACAAAATCATGAATGAGGAAGTCTTCGTCGATGCTACAAAAATGCTCAGTAAGCTCTTCAAATAGCCGAGCAGTGTAGAAACTGGACATGTTTTGCTCGGCCCTCTCTGCGTCCTCGATGTGTTGCTCTACTTTCATGTAGGCGCCGCTCGACGTCCTGCTCGGCATGTGAGGCCGCTCGGCGTTCCAACTCACGTCGCCCTGAAACACTTCGTGGCTTCCCTTCCAGTCATGGTAATCTAGCCTACAAGTACAAAAAATTAATAGCGTGCAAAGAAAATTTACAGTCTCATAGGAGAAAAATTTTGCCAGCAATGTCTATGGAAAGTCAATTGATTATCAGTTGAAAGGTTTCTCAAAGTTCGCAAAACGAATTTGCACTTATAAAATTGATAGCATACATCACGCTTGGATTTTGGGAGACAGCTGCTTAACAAACCCACTCGAATTCGTTGGAGAAGTCTACTGAATTTGAGACAACACGAAAGCCATTGATCACACGTCTTAATATCCAACAAGTCTTCAATACGTTTTTCACGAAAGGCAGTCGCGACGATGTTAGCCCATGATGTTTTACGGAGCAGCTCCTCCCAATGGGTACTAAACTGGCTCACTGGTTGCACACAAGGAAAACGTTTAGTACGCGTGATTCTCACCAATGAATAGCTATCTTTCGCGCCCATTTTGCTTCTTTTGGTTTTAAATAATTTAAACAAACAATTTATTTACCACAAGCGATACAGCAGTAGATTGCTTCTTGAGGTCAAATACAATTTACATTTGAGTATAGATACTAGTTTCGATAACTTCTTCGCGATCTCTTTTTTTGTATTTTTCTCCTTTTCCTTCCTAGTTTGCTGCTTCAATGCGTGAGGTATTCTGAATGGGAACAAACTTTGTGCATAGATTCCACGTTTCCTTAGTACATACCAAATGGGGCCTTGTTTTTGCTAAATGCTGCATTACAATAGCAAATTTGAGTTTTTATACTGAAATTGATTTATATAAAAACATGCAATACATGCAATGGCTGAAGTCATGTTGAAACCTACTTGAAAATTTAATTTCAAAACCATGCGATATAACTGCGGTTTTACGCTAGGTTTTTATTCTTTCAAGGCCTTCTAAAAGCCCAGTGTCACTCTCAGCTTAACAATGTTATGCTTCAGTGGTTAAATTTTCAGTGTTACGAATAATAGCATTCAAATTTCACAGAGGAAAAATTGAAGCGTGACAACAGAAACACGAAATTTCGAGTAGGAGATCTTCCAGAAGTAATTATTGATCTAACCGAGGAAAGAAATAGTATTGTGCCAGAAAGAGTAAAGAAAATGACTTCATTACAGCACTGAGCTTGAACTGCTGCCTGGATCTCATGAGGATTATCCTGTAAAAACTAGAGATTCTTCACAAGTGTTGCAATTTCCACAAGAATGCATACAAGCGGAGGGATTTTCAATAAAATTCTTCTACGAATAAAATCCCATTTAGGCTCTAGAATCCTACACGCAAATGTACATATTTTTCGATGTGCAGTTGTGCACTTAGTCGTATAGATAACATATTATTTTTCCTGCCAATCATGCTAAGCAAATCAGCATCAGTAAAGTTAAAAGAATTACATTCTTCTCCTTCGTAAATGAAACGTGTGCTGGCTACATTCATGTCAGCATGGCTTCTACTTTTGTTAACCTGCGCGATTGTAGTGATATTTTGCGGACTCTATCGTAGGAATACTACGGCTGAAACCTAGCTAGCTAAACGTACTTTAGCGTATCACACCAATTTTTTTGTGCTATATATATACGATTCCAGTGGTAATGCCTCATCGGATAGTAGCGTTAGCATAGCGCGAAAGAGGGGGTGATTTTGACTTAGATTTCCTATAATGCAATTATGTATTTCCAATAATGCGAAACGTCATATCATGGGACCACACTTTGCGTAAGGAATATTGTATTAACATGACTGTAATGGTGCATGTGCTAGAAAAGTGATCACTGTTAATGTGTTCTGATGGTGCCTGCGCGTGTTTGGTGCATGACAGCTCAGGCCTTTAGGAGAACCCGAAAATGAACCACTTGGCTTGTTTCTGTTACCATTTTCTATTCTATGCTGTTCTATATTTCACCACTAACATAGTCCATTGTATATTGTTAATCTGGGTCGATAGAAATAGAAGAAACAACCAACACCTTCAAAACTTTCTAATTTTAGATAATTGCGTGACTGGCATGCGACCAAACTCTTCCATCAACATAACGTTGGAGCCTCCTCTGTACACCCATGGTGTAAATTTATAATCCAAGAGTCATGAAATAACGTTCAAACTCGACCAACCTGTGGGGCAGGCGATCGCAATGGGAATGGACGTCGAAGATGTCATCTTGCTTGGGCAGCAGCACCAGGGGGCGCCCTGCCATGTAGCCCAAATCTGCTTCGATGTGGCGCAGAATACAATTGAAAATTTGGATTTGCTTCTCAGAACATAAGCTCTGAATGTCACTCAAAGGCACGGGGAGGTGCACTTCCGAGATCGCAATTTGTTGGTCTGCAATTGGGAAAAACACGGACGCTGGGTTTGAAATTTAGGAGAAATTCTTCACATTTACAAGAATCGATGCACCGTAACGAGGCAATGAGCCTAGATGTCTGAAAAACGTTCGTAATTGATTTGCTTTTAATCGACAAATTAAAATTTAACTTCTGGTACATCACAAACCACAATCTGAATTAACTATTTCAATCCAAAATATTGCCTCTGATGCCTGGGATTTCTGCTGTAAATGTATGACATAACTGCACATTATGTACTTCCACTTCACAACGTAGTCCCCCTCCGCACTTAGTTGACATAACTCGAGAATTACTGCAAGGATATCTCAAGTTTATTGCGGGTTCGCAAGGCCTGCCTTTTCCGCCATATCGTGGTTTTCTTGTGCGCATTGGCCACTTCTCGTCCACGGATTATAAAAATCTATAATGAATGGCTAACTCTTACAAAAAGTGGAATAAAAAATATTTCCCTTATTTACATTTTACGTAGCAACTTTCTGGAAGTACAGATTCTTGTTTTCTTTTGACTCGTACACCTGTGCAGTACCACGGTAGAGGGAACAAGGTAGGGTCATTTCTATGGGAGAAAAACACCTCTTGTTCGGCTAGCCAATGGGAAAGCTTCATTACAAACAAACTTTATGACGTCACCAAAACGCCATATCGTTCGGCCAATAGTGGAGCCAGATTTGGAGGTAGCAGTGCTACCAGATGCAATATGAGCGCTGCTATTGGTGCGTTGCCGTGATGTCAGCAAAACCAAACCGTCAACGAAAAAAAGACTGGTTTGAACCTACCTTGTTTCCTCTACCGTGTGCAGTACTCACAATGCTGAGGCCCTTCACGAGCTCCGGGGCCGGCCTTCAGGATGCATAGCTCCCATAGCAGGGGCAGCAGCAGGTAGTAGCAGCTGAGAACAGCCGTACTGCGGGTCCTGAAGGGTCCTGCCATCAGTCAGATAAGAATAATACAACGTACAATTCATGGTTGCTATGCGAGGTCTTCAAATTACTCTCAATATTAACGAAAAATAAAGTTGCAATATTTTGAATACAGCGCGTTGTATGGCTAAGGTGACTTGCTTGTTTCGTCTGTTTCCACTCCCGACTTGTAAATTGGATACCTGAACCATGCCCTATGTCTGTGAATTTCTCGATGCCAATTGCAATTCGTTTACATTTATTAAAATTCATTCCTAGGTGATCCTGATGGAAAAAAACACAGGAACCGAAACAAAGAGAACACTCCTGGTATCGGTAAGGTGTTCAACTTGCGAAAAAATTTACGTCGATTGTACACAGTTGACTTTTGTTGTTGTTACGGAAAAAATAAGCGTTCACATCTGAAAAATAGTTTCAATCGGAACATTTTACTTTGCAGTCAAACATCCCAACGTTTTTTCGATCTAACCTGGTTTGTTTCAATGTAACATGGAAGGCGCCGACCAAATTCCAGTGAAAGTGAACAGTTGTTACTAGTAAATTACTACCATTAGTGCCATAACGCAATAATTTTCTTTTAAATTCAGATTCAAATGCCACCTAGCAGATGAAATTGTCAGATGTTTCAACGAGGCGTTTAGTCTCAATAATTTACGACGTGTGATAGACACCATTTTTCTCCCGCAGTATTCAGCAAAAAAACATGAATATATTATGCCATTGAAAGACTTGAAATTTGTCGATCATTCCTCGCCTTTACCATAAATTGATCGTCGTTACTCAAGTGTGCCATGTGGTGCGTTCAAATTACACTCAATATTAACGAAAAATTAAGTTTCAATGTTTTGAAAACAACGGGTCGCATAGCTAAGATGACTGAGCACAACTTACGTTGCTAGCGGTTGGCGAAAAGATCGAATGCAAAGGCTAATGCGGTAAAGTTCACTGTAAAAACAATAAGAAATAGAACAAAATGGCTCCATTAAATTTCTAGTGAACAGTGCACTACCAAATAAGAAAACGGTAAGGATGTTGGAAAAAAAACAAAGAAAATGAAAATGCCAAAAACGTGGGAATGGTAACACTCGGCCACGCAGGTTCAACAGACTTCTACAGACATTGATAATTTAGTTGTTTCTAGTTCAGATCTACTTAAATAAGAACTAATCCTCCTGGTTCTACTGATGAGGAATCCCAAATTCATTTCACGCGAAGCCAAGGAATCCTACGCTCCCTTAATCCCGCACTCTGATAAGGAACTTTAAAATCCACTCTTGCAGGGACTCTTTCAAGAGGAGCAATCCACTTAAATAAGGTTCTCACGATTAATGATGCATCGCATATAGAGGAACGCTGAGTTCATCCATGTTTTGAGGACAGCTGCAGCGACGTTTTCCTTCTGCATGTAGTGCATGGCCAGGCCGAGGTAGTAGAGGGCGTTGTTGCGACTCACGTGCCGGGCGTGAGGTATGCCATGGACATCCGGAGTGCTCGTCAAGGGCATTCTGTTGAGTTCAATCTTCAGTGATCATCGGGATTTCGCATTTTAAAACAAGCGTTGTCTTTTAAAATAGACTCAGCACTGCAGGGCACTGTGTCAGTTCAACTTTGCGCTCTCACGGCCAACATATGTATAACTGAATTTAGCATTAGTAGCTTTGCTTGGAAACCTCGTGTGACTTTTCCTGTACAATACACAGCCGATGAGCGTACTCGTGCGTAGCAACTCTGGCAGAAATGAAATATTGACCTCCTTTTATCATTTCTCTTAATACGTAAAAGTAGATTGACATGAAAAAATATGATCAAGACAATGATTTTGAATATTCATAAGGACGCCGTCCACGGACACTGTCCGACGAAGGTTTGCGTTTTTTTAGTTTCGTTTGATGGGCCATTTGAAATTGTTGTGGTCTTCTATTGCACAGGGAATCTAAGCATTGAACGATCCATTTTTCATTCTCGAAAGTCGAATCTTTAGAATTATATTCTCATTGGCAGAATTTGTTTTTGAAAGGAGTTTTTCCTATCAACTCACCTTAAACTATCATAAAAGCCTACTCGTATGTCTAGGAAATCAGTTCGTGACTTCAGTGATGACAATTATTTAGACGCAGTGCAAGATTCAAATGAGCTCAGATGATTGAAAGAAATCAAATTCACAAGGCTATGACAAATATTGAAACCGGATTTATCAATAGACTGGAATCGTACATATTATAAAAGTAATATTAACTACTGAAACTCAGTACTTGGTAAAATAAAAATGTGAACTCTAAGGCATCTTGAAGTCATGCATGTTTGATTACCAAAGAGTTGTCGCAAGGGCTACCATTCCTCAACTGAAATTGCCTCAACACGCAGAAAGTCGCTATGTTAATTGAATCTTAGTTTCAAGAACTACTCACAAACAAACTGGCCGAGTTCAAGATGAGAATTTTAAGTATTTCATGCTCAAAATTTTGGTTTAAAAATGTTGTATCCAATAATTATTCTCCTGGGTACTGAACAGCATTGTTAAACTAACATCAAAGATACGGTCTTCATTCGATTTTGGAATTTTTACTTCCGTGATCATACAAAAAATAGCAAACTGCTACTGTTTGTTGACAAAAAATCTTTTTACAGACCTATGAATCATGAAGTATATAAGAGAAGCGCCATAGAAGAGCATCCCAAAAATTTCATCGACGTGCTGCTGCTCGTCATCGGGCACAACGAGGCGGTACAGTAGGCCACCGCCTCCTCCTTCCACCAACCAAGGCTTGAGGACGAAGGGCAGCAGCTCCATGAGCGTGTACAAGCAGTGCGGCTTGCACTGCACGTAAAATACACGAAAAGATAGCAGTAATCTTCCCAATATCAAATGATCCTCGTAAAAACTGTTTGAGGCGGTTATTACGGAAGTGGTGAGCTGTACTACATATGCCCATTATGAATAGCTGGTAAGAAATCACCAATTATGCTGCCGAAGACAGCGTATAACCCAGTACCAATGAATCTAACCTGAAGCATCAATTAGAAAGAAAGTCACACCTGTTAAAGTCTATTTGGGGGCTCCCTGGGTGTTAAGTATTTTTCTACTTTCGGTATCATGTTTCGATAGAAGCTGATTATAACAATTCTTTTACTTTAATAATATCATTTCGGATACAGGACCCACTAATTCTACTTCACAGGATTATCATTACAGACGTACTTCTTTTTAACATACGAGACTCGACAGAACAAAATTTCATTGAAATGGCTGCTGCAGTTTAAATAACCGTTTGTGTACCGATTTCGAAACAGGATCATGCATAAAACTAATTTCATTAACGAGATTTTCAATTCATTCCAGATAATAAAGATCAGACAATCAGTTAAGCCTTAGATGGCGAACACCAGTCAATCTTCATAGGATTTATGTTCACAGCGCAACCTATCTTACCGTGGCCTGGTTCTGCTGGATCACAGCAAAGAACGCTGCGTCATAGAAGAGGCTCTTGACGATACCGACGTGCGCAAATCGAGGAATGTAGCTGGAACTTGGTTTTGGGACAGCCAACTGATGCTCTTCAATCAGCAGGAGCGCATCGCGCACACTTTTGCTTCGCTGCAGGGCACAGCACTTTATTAAAGGTAGAATATGGCAACAGAAACGAGCCATTCTCGAGCCTCTACCCAAGTTTCGTTATCGTCAGACACCAATCATAGCCAGAATCGGAGTCCGAGTAGAAGAAAAAATTCAAAGTCATCGACTTTCACGTATTAACTCTAGTACATTCTCTCCTAGCCATAACATTGAGAACGCTAAAGTACAAGTGGAAAACCCCGAAATAACAAATTAATGATGAGATATTAAGAGCGTAATCAATATCCACGAGTAATTCAGTGAATTTAATCGCAAGTACTGCCTTGGACTTCCATTGAGCTGACAAGTACGAATAGAAACTTAACAAGACAACTCTAGACCGGAAATTTTTAGTGATTAGATATCAGACTAAGTGCCAACAGGGAATGCCCAAAAAAGCACCCCTAAGTAGCTTAACTTGTGTTTTTTACCCTCACTCTCGCTACTCTGAATCCGAGAGTTATTTAAGTGGAGGAGTTAATTGGATCAGGTAAAATCACGTTATTTGCGCTTAAATGTTTGACGAGAAATGACCTGCGTGCCAGGATTTTTAGATTAACTTTTCTTTGGCAGAAATTTTCGAGTTTGAGGTTTTTCAAATGAAATTTGTTCTCAAGAGCTTACCCGAATTCGAAAGTTTCTCTTCGGAAAATTATGAGCAACCGTGCTGTGAACAATCAAGCAGGCTTATTAGCGCACAGGTTCCACCGACTCTAACGAGGAATCTCTGGAGCAGTGAAACATCATTGAATATCTGCCTGAAATATCACCGAACTTTCAATTATTACCGAACGAAAATGCAATAAATCGTACAAATATTTTCAGTATATTAATGGGCATTGAATTTCAAGAAAAAACTAAAACTCATGAAAACGTTCTTCACGGCACCTAATTTCTTGCAAAAACAACTTGGTAATTTTGAAATGGCACCTTAAGCACTTACCCTGCTGTACACTTGCTCATTCCATTCCACGCACCGAACTTCGTGGTGCCGAAGATTGAAAAATGGGAGGCAGTTGCTCTGCACCCACGCTCCACGCAATGCAAGAATCTACAATGACGAGAATCATGAAAACGTCAAGTTATCGCTATACCTAAATTTAAATCAAAACTGTGATTTTACCAACATTGCATGAGCTTTAAGGGAATTTTCGGAGTACGACACAAGGGCACCCGCCATTTTAATTAAGGGAACTATGCCAAAGTCGCCTGCGCATGCTGCTGCTGAACACCTTTCCGGTGGGGCAACCTATACACGCTCTTGCATCCTGTGATGTGACTAAAGAGGGGGTGGTTTATGAATTATTTTAAATCAAATAACTGAAGTTTTATGAATTATTTTAAAACTTAGTTTTCCCCTCCTATATATCATAAGATCAAAAATCTCTAAATAGGATGGCTCAGTAGGGAAAACATGACGTTGGCAAACGCGCCAGGAAACATGTTAAGGTTGACTGTTCGGAGGACTGAATTTTGTCCGAGAATATCAATGTAAACGGTGAATAACTTTTTTTCAGTTTTCTACCAAACACCGCTATGGATGAACCTAGAACTACTTTTTTTGACTCTGGAGTACAAATTTCATCAAGGAATTTAAGCAATGTAGCATTTCTAGACTCATACATACCATAATAAGTGGTCGCTTTCATACGTTGTAAACAATGGCCAAATTTGCGACTCAGAGCCTTTTTCGTTTTTGAATACCGGACATGTGTTTTATGGGTTTAGACCACACAAAAAATTCCCATTCTTTCCCATAGTGGTTGTATGAGAAAACGTCAATGAAAATTTGTCAAAAATAAATATGATGACATGTGATTGCTGCAAAAATCTCAAAATAATAATCATAATAGTGGTATTACTGAAAAATAAAAATGTCATTCACAGTGCTAATATTAACGAACATGATCTGAAGTATATGTGGCAAAAAATTCGTTTTTCCTGCATTTGTATGATAAGGCTTTCACAGGCGACGCAGGGATAGATGCGGCGACGAAGGTAATAATCGCATTTGAACCTCTC